>JACXGJ010006923.1:0-32451 GCA_016801105.1 Esox niger
TTACCAGCTTAGGTTTTCAAGTACCCCCAATAGAACACATTGTTATTGTACCCCCAACAGAACACATTGATATTTGTGTTTGCCCCAGCCAAGAACAAAAGATTTCATAGAAACTTCATTGTAAGTTCAAAATATTCTACCCAAGGGTGGCCAACTTCCACAACCTTTGATTTGATCCTGCAATCACAACTAGAATATTAAAAATTCCCGAAACTTTGATAAACAATTTTATTGCAACAACTTTACCACAATGTTACATAGAAACTTGATTCCGAGTTCAAGATATTCTCCAGTAGCTGGACAACTTTTCTCATATCTCTTCCTTTCTCGATTCCTCCTTTCCTCTCAGAATATATAACCTGTAAGTAGCCTAATATGTATTTGTTGTGTATTTGTTTTATTTTCTGGTCATGCACGGTTGTACTCGGAAAGGCTGTTTGTTTTTGTCATTGCTCGTATTTTAAGCTGTTGCTGCGCTGCCCTCCCTTTGGTCTGTACTTTTTTTGGTGAGATTTAAACTAAATATTTCTGGTAGTTCTGCTGTGTTTAGTTTTTGGGCACCGCCACTTTTACTCATGCTCAGCCAAACAACAAGTTCTGCCTATGTCACTGCACTTTGCCACCAAGTTCGCTTTGTAGAATTTAGTAGAATTTACCTTTGAACCAAATAGGATCTACTGCTTAGTTTTCCAAATTATAAGATTTTGACTTCTTTTTTGGTGGAGGTGTTTTTTAATTAGTGTGGGTAAATTGTGTCAGTTAAGCAGTGGTTAAGATTAAAGTGAACGAGATACCTGGGAATTATTCCCATTTTTTTCCCAGGAGACATTTTGAATTCTTGAGAAAACCCTTACCAGGTTGCTTTTCACATTTTTTCCAATGTAGTTATTAGGTTCTGATTTATCCCCCCTTTTTTGAATTGGGGAAATAACCCTTGGTTCTAGACATCATGAAAGCAGACAGAAGTTAGTACCATGTTGATCAACTTTAGAATGGGATTTTGCGTCTTAATTGTGCTGTTTTTCAGCAGCTCTTTCTTTCTCTCTATTCATCTATCCACCTTCAGTCTCATATAAAACATAATGCCTTGTCTCTGGTGCATTGTGAACCCCATCATGCTAATTAGAGATTCCATATTTTTCTTCCCCTCTCAACCTAGTTACACTTTCTCCAAGGTGCAAGGCCAGAGCGATACTTACTGGAAGTTTCAGCGTTACAACCTGATAGTGGAGTATCACTCCCGGCCCTCCCTTGCTCCTCCTTTCATTATCCTCTCCCACGTTCATCTCTTCATCAAGAGATACATCCGCAAAGTACCTTCAATCAAGATCCTCCATTTTGGTGAGAATTCAGTAAAATGTATTGTTAAAAGCTCATTTTAATATCTTTTACTTTTTGATCTCAACTGCTTAAGTCTAGCATTTGTTTAGTTCTCACCCCACATATTTATTAGTATTTTATTGGTGAAGACATAGGCTAGAATGCATTTTAATATTTCTCAGGCCATCCTTGTTTCCTGTATGCTTTAAGAAAGTTGCTCTCGCAGCTGATGACTCCCATTCACCTTTACAGTACACAGATTACTCTTTTGTATACATGTAGCCCCTTGTTGATTACTGAGCTTACCTCCCTTCATACTTGCCTTCAAATTGTCCGAAGTCACTTCCTGAGTTGTGTGTGTGTTTGGGGAACACAAACTTTTCCCCCTCATAAGCCTTTTGCTTTTATTTGTATTTTATTTTAGGGTTTTACTAGTCTTTGCTTGGATTTTACTTGGATACATTTTTTAACAAGTTTTACATTTTTTTTTCAAACAAGTTTTACTGATTATTATTATTTATTTTTTATCGATTTATTTGAGCTGTAATTTTAAAGTGCAAAATGAATCTGTGACACAGTTTTGGCTGGAAAACATCATTTTTGGCCCCAGTTGGCATTTAGGCTGAAGACCGTCATATCTCTCCTATAGTCTTTTCATTTTATCAAGTTACATTATGTTTTTGTCATCTTATTATGGCAAACTCAGTGGACAATGGATTTTAGGGACAGTACCAGCGCTGCAGGAACAGTGTATATTTCACCTTCCAATGTGAAAATGATTTGCTAGCTGGGGACTACAGGGAGGAATTGGTAGCTTTGAGCAAATATATAGCAAATGTACATAAATTACTCAGAAATCCAAGTACTCTGGGCAGATTGGTGTATCGCTGCTGGGTAGATTATTGTCAGTGAATTGGCCTGTGCCATCTGTGGACCCAACCTGGTCATGGTCTCTTGTGGAGGATGTGGCACGTGGATCAATTATGGATTCTTCCCAGAACCAGCCATGGAGACATGTTTGTTGTCTCGCTCGAAAGTCACAGAAGGTGGGCCCATGCCCTTGTCTGCCTGAGCAGGATAAAAAGTGCAGACATCAGAATGCTTCGTCCACGCTGGAAACAGATGTCTCGGCTCAGCCTGCTTCTGTCATGAACTGGACTGAAATCACTTCAAAACTGGCTTCAGGCATACTGTTGCTCCAAAGGAGTGGCCTTTGTCGACAACTTTGACTACTACTTGGATACTTGACAATTCAACATATGTATCACAAGTTACTGTTTTTCAATAGGAGATTCAACTTCTTGTATAGGCTAATTCATCAAATTTTAATTAAAATATATTTTTAAGAAATTAAATACCAGACCGCCAACTACCAATTCAACAAATGTTTCTCTGCTTATTTAACTGAAGATTAACATTCTACCACTGTTTTTCGCTGAATAATTATTCACAAAACAAAATACCAAAGATTTTCAAGGAATATCCAAGGATATTTCTCCCCAGACCATCACTGACCTACTGCACATTGTAATGTTTCACAACGAATTACACAATGTACAGAAAAAATGTCATCATTAATTGAGCCCGATGTGTGATTTAGGTATTCCCCCAAAAAATGTGAGCTGTGTTGTTTCTTTTGAGTACAAGACACATCAGCCATAACATTATGACCATCTGCTTAATATTATATAGGTCCCTCTTTTGCCGCCAAAACAGCCCTGACCCATCGAGGCATGGACTCCACTTGACGTCTGATGGTGTGTTGTGGTATCTGGCACCAAGACATTAGCAGCAGATCCTTAGCATCCTGTAAGGTGGGGCCTCCATGGAAAATCCCACAGATGCTCGATTGGGTTGAGATCTGGGGAATTTGGAGGCCAACTCAATGTTCAAACCATTTCTGAACAATGTTTGCCTTGTGGCAGTGTGCATTATCCTGCTGTAAGAGGCAAATGCCATCAGGGAATACCATTGCCATGAAAGGGTGCACATGTTCTGCAACAATGCTTAGGTAGGTGGCATGTGTGAAAATAACATCCACATGAATGGCACGACCCAAGGTATCCCACCAGAGCATTGACCAGACCATCACACTGCTTCTGCCGGCTTGCCGTTTTCACATAGTTCATTTTGGTGCCATGTGTTCTCATGCACCCAACCATCCATGTGATGGTTCAGACCAGGCCACATTCTTCCATTGTTTGTGATGCTCACGTGCCTATTGTAGGCGCGTTTGGCAATGGACGTAGCTGCAGACAAGCACAGCCCCATACGCAACAAACTGTGATGCACTGTGTTTTCTGACACCTATCAGTACTAGCATTAACTTTTTCAGCAATTTGAGCTACAGTAGCTCATCTGTTGGAGCAAGCCACACGGGCCATCCTTCTCTTATCACGTGCATCAATGAGCCATGGCCGCCCATGACACTGTTCGCCAGTTCACCGCTTTGGCTTTGGACCCCTTTTGATAGGTACTGACCACTGCAGACCGGGAACACCAGACAATGGCTGCAGTTTTGCAGATGCTTTCACCCAGTTGTCTAACCATCACAATTTTGCCCTTGTCAATTTATGCTCCTAACACATCAACTTTGAGGACAGAATGTTCACTTGCTGCCTAATATTTCCCACCCACTGAGAGGTGCCATGATAATGAGATTATCAGTGTTATAAACTTCACCTGTCAGGGGTCATAATGTTATGGCTGATCAGTGTATATGTCTGGCTCAGTGTTGTCTTGCCACATCATAAATAGCAAAGAATTGGTTCTCATTGGAAATTTCTGGTAAAATATAAATCAAATAAATTAACTTTCACATCTCTACCAAGCACCTTATTTAACATACGTTTCCCCTCTTTTAGTTTTGGAGGTAGAGGGGAAAGCAGCTAACAAGCTAATGACATGGGAGGCCATTCAGAAGGAGAGCTTCTTGATTGCCCAGAGTAAGATCCAGAGAGAGAGTGACTCGGAGAGGCTTAAACGGACGTCAGTAAAGTAAGTGCACCTTTACGCCAACCCTGTAGTTTAAATCCATTTCTTTTTCTGTATTTACCTATAAAAATAACAGTATTTTCCAAATATAATGAGTACATTTTCACAAATCCTTCAGACATTCAAATCTAGCTTGATTATATGTCTTAAGCATGGCCAACCTCTTCAACTCTGAAAAGGATATATTGCATCTGGACAACCAATAGACTGACTAACAGATTTGCAAGTTACCTTATAATCTGCTGATACCCGTCATAATAATATTAACCCCAGATCCCCCTCCTACATTTCTTTTCTTATCTAAACATAGGGATTCAGTACATTTAAGTAGTAATCAATTTATGCATGTTGTGGGATCTGAGCATTAAAAGGAGTTCATAAAAAAAAAAGAGTTTTTCATGTTTGTATTGTTATAACAGAGCATTGGCATCTGTTATATTTTACATTTTACATTTACAGGATGTTTTAATTGGTCTATTTGGAAATTATTTGTTTGGTGTAATGTCTAGCAGTTTTATGGTTGAAATGAATAGATCTTACCATTTCTGATTTGGCTAAGTGATGTCAAGTCTGACAGTCTTATTCCACTGCTAGCTGCTATTGAGCATTCATATAGCACAAGGAGTCAAACAACAACCAAGCCATTTCTGGATGGAAAAGGAACTTCGACATAGACTTTTCTAGAAATGTATCTGAATAGTGTGTACGCTTCATTCTGATGATGGAACTTTAGAGATCCACAAGTTTTCCGGACTGATCTATTCATTGTTGGGAGTTGACGGAACCATACCCAGTGGATGAAAGTCCGATGGACTGTTGAACCACACTAATCGCTGTTTTGTAGTTATAATTTCAACAGATCACAACCCCTTTTCTGATGATACATCACGTCACTGACTGGACACAGACAACAAAGTGTGTGAGCACCAGCAACATGTTTAAGAAGGATTTCTACAACTACACTGGTTGAATCTGTTTCAAATCTTCCTGACCACTCACATGGCAGTACGATGCCAGGGTCAGATCACTTGGCTTCACACTCCATTTCTAGATGAATCATCAACAGTGAGATGAGAGGAGAATCCACCTGAGTCCTGAAGGACTCCACATACTACGGGTCAGAGTAACACAGGCTAGTTGACTGGACAGGTCATGTGGTCCCAACACAGTGGAAGACACTGTTGGTGCCAATCCTGAATTTGTGACGTTTTGGAAACTCACTGTTCTACTACACACCTACACTGACTTGTTAGGACAACCAGGCAATTTGCTGGGTCCACATCACACTGATTGCAATAACTGATATTGGAACTTTTCATCACTGATGCAAGACAAAGAAAACTGAAGACGAGAACTTAACGGCACTTGATTGGAAACTAACTTCTTTCCTTACAATCTAAGATTTTCCTAAATGAACTGATATGGTGATTTTGTATGTATGAAGGTTTGTTTCTCGTAAGACAGGTGGGAAACTCCATACGATGACAATCCCAATATTGGACTTTGGTGTATTTGTGATGATGCTTAATGGTCTACATTATGACTGCTATAAAGGGTATGTTTAGATAGTGAATAGTTCCCTATTATAGGTGGTCCCTGTCGAAGGTAGATGTTTTCCCTATTTTAAAGGTAGAATCTTTCACAGATACAACCAGATATGCAAGTATTTTGTAGGATATTGTCACAGGGATCATAATATGGACAAGGGGGGTTTTGATTGTTCAATGGACTTGGGGAAATGTTTCATCATGATGTCATGTTTTTCAACAGATTTTTTGCTGAACACCGTTAACACTGATAGTAGCCAGTTGATGTCAAAATGTTTCTCCACATTTATAATCTGAGATGGGGGAGGGATTGGTGACTGTCATAGATTGGGTTGTGTCAGTGCAGTGTGTCAATTGTCTTGTTTACATTCATTTTCATTTGAGGAGCAATAAGTCCTCATTGGTCCTCATTGGTCAGATACTTTGTTGTTTTATCTTAGTTTGTGACATAAGTTTATGACCCTTTTCTTTTCATTAGGAATTGAATCGTACTTGTAATGTCTTATCAAACATGTAATGTTTTTCTTTAAATGTTTGATCGGGGGGGAATGTGGGATCTGAGCATTAACAAATACAATATTCATTAGAAGTTAATGTGCCTAGATAATGAGATTTACAGAAACCTCTCTGTTTAGTTTCTCCCTGTAGGTTGCACTCTGGTAACCACAGGAATGTTTACATTGCCATGGCGGTTACTGACTTGACTTTGATAGGTAAACCCGCCCCTCAATGTATATAACAGCTTGTGACCAGCATTACAGTGAAGGAGAGTAAAGAGACGAGAAGAGTTTGAGCCGGTAACATCATAAGCTAGTACACTATCAATATTCTGCAATAAATAATTGAAATACTCTCTCCCTTCACAATACAATGGGAAGAGGACTGCAGCCTCTGGCATGATTCATTCCTATTTAAATATCATGGCGCGAATAGGACACCATCAAAAATGAATATAATCATTAACGGACAATATTGTCCGGTTTGATTAATCAATTAAGCGACTGAAATGCGCTTGTCTATTAAATAATAATGTTGCAAAATTCTGCTACATTATGGGACATTGCAAAACTATTCTCAACAATATTCAAACATACCGAAATATAGAGTTTAATTGGGCTGTAACTGAATATTTGATAACAAATAATGATCATTAAGATACAGCATAGTGAATTTGAGGTTTCCAATATTCTGTTGTATGTGAGGGAATAACTAATTTGAGTATCCAAATGATTTTTACGTAAGGCAGCTGACTGGTTATCAACTAATGCATGTGATAAGATAGGTGTGCGTTTCCTGATACTCCAGAGAAATACTTATTGTTGGTCAAGGGTGTAGAACTTTCGGGGCGCATTACTCCCCTTGATGGGTTGCGATAGCGGAGGTTGACGAACCCCTATATGCCAAGCCAAGGCTGGTCCTAAATTAGGGAAAATGTTAATAATTCGAATGTGTAATATCCAAGAAACCCTATGTTGAGGATCCCCCTAGAGTGATAGGTGAGGGATATATCCAAGAAACCCTTTGTTTTTGTTTGTAACTTATAAGATACAAGATAATATTTTTGGTAGCTGACAAGGAGGGGTATCAAGAGGTGAAAGCAATAATCTATGATTAGAACAATCTGTCATTACATTACTCTGTTGGTCTTTGTACTCATCGTTTGTCATGTTGTGAAGATTTTTCCCATGGATCCGAGTAATTATATTTGAAATAATCAACTGTTATACGAACAAGATTTTTTTTATATTAATAAATCGTGAACATTTTCAATCTTCCACCTTAATCCCATCAGGAATTTATGGAATTTCTTTGAGTGTAGTTCATAAGGAGTCACCTTGCAATTTAATTGATCATCAACAATTCTGCAAAGAAGAATGGGAAAATATTGTTGTCACACAGCTGGTGGTAGGACACAGGCGCAGAGACGGAGTGGTGGTAATAATCCATTTGTTTTATTAAATGAAAGAAAACCAAAATGATAGCAGCTTACGGTGACTTGGGTATAGGCTAAGGAGCAACAACAAACCATAATGATCCACACAGAGTGTGGTCAAACATTCACATAAATGTGTTCCCCAATTGGAGGCAACGATCTGCACCTGCCTCCAATTGGGGAGACCAAACTTAAATAGAGATGCCTAGAGGCACCTCTTTGTGTCCTGTCCTAACTATGGCCCCAGCTCAGTGCAGAGATGGCAGAGACGTGACAATTGCACAGTGTTCGTGTGCAAAGTTAGCCGATACGTATTTAAAGAGAATAATGGATGTAAATCACATGCACGCATTGACCAAGTATTAATTCACGTGGTTGTTGACTTTTGCTGTTTTCATTTGAATACATTTTCAGAATATTTGAGATTTTCTGTTATCACAAAGACAGAATTATTTTTGGTGTTTTCAAGTCAGGCTGTAAAGCAACAAAAGGTACCCACTGTACTCTACAGTGGATGACAGTGTTCTGTTCTTTACTAAATATGAATGTGTTGGAGTTGAATACTAATGCAAGCACCATTTTTCTTGTCACAACTATGTCTAAGGGTAAAACCAATGCCACATACAATAGTTTATTTTGAGTGTCAATGTTTTAAAATATATTACCAAAAATAATTTAGGTTTACCATTCAAGGATCTGAGAGGAGTGGTCAAAGGTTTGAATACTTTTTGTGGCACTGTGTATATGTATGTGTATTTTGTATTATTAACAGGTATATTGTATATGACCAATATATCATTGCCAAATAGGGGCAAAAATCTGATACAGATTTACAATTATGTGACATTTTCTTGTTTATTGTCAGTTCTAGAGAGGGAAAAAAATGTGTTCGGTAATACTGTTTCAGTTTGCGCCATTACTTTTCTTGCTGCTGTACTGTAGCTCTTGCGTGTGTGAAATTCAGCTATGGCGTGAGCGAACCCTACCAAAATAAAACAAACTGACAGCATTAACCTCATGCAAGCTACATGCATTACGTGCCTTTCCGACAGTAGACACGAACACTTTCAGCTTGCCAGCTAAAGAACACCACATACATTGTATTGCAAGCTTCTCTCATTGACTCATTCAAATAGCTGCAAACACTGGTTTGTGTTACTGCAGCTAACTTGTCAATGTCAGCTAACCTCTAGCTAATGAAGTGTGACCTATTTTTCAATGCAATGAAAAATGATCACTGATTGATGACATAAATGTGTCTTGTAGTATTGAGTGGTTGAAGTAAAGAAAGGCCTGTCATATCCTTTGTTTGAACTACTTCCTGAAACTAAGCCACCAATTATAGAATATGTCAGATTCCCAAACATGCATAATGTATCACTGCTGAAAGCTGGAGGGGCAGTGGATCAAACCATTGTGAGACAAAGGGCAGAGGGTCGCAATGTTTAAAACGTACTTTCAAGTGTTTAAAATCAGCACAAGTGCTTTCACTATGTACAAATCATAGTTTTCCCAGGATGGGGGTGGTCATGTCACCCCTGTCCTGCCCTGGGATTTCTGCCTATGCTTCCAAGTGTCCAGGCAGTCTCCAATATGTCATGCCTGCAAACAGCTCTTAGCTGTGGTATATTGACCATATGCCACACCTCTTTGTGCCTTATTGCTTAATTATACACTCTTATCAAAAAACATTATTAAATTACATCTGTGTTCTGTGTGACAGGGTGGACAGTGTGCTGAAACAAATGGCTGCAACAAGGGATCATGATCGCAGACTGAGGGCTCTGGAATCTGAGGTCAGCATTTTCATTTCCGCAATTCTCTGTCTCTCTTTACATTTTTTGTGGTGGTATGTGTGTCCATCCACCAGCAGTGGAAGAGAGACGGAACAAATGTGTTCCTGCTTTTTTAGTCTGTGATTATAGTTTATTTTTATTTTTTTCATGTAAGTGGACATTTTACTATCATGGTGGGAATCAAAAATATATTGAATCTCGTGGTGATAGTTTCCTGGCTCGTATGAAGACATTCTATGTATGGTTAAGGTGACACCTGGGGTTTGAGGAAGTGTTTGTTGTGTGGTGTGATGCAAATGCACCCACACCCCGTAGATTAATGTTGCACCAACGCCCTGTAATGGCACTTTATTACTTGCAAGGAAAGATCATATCAGTCACAAGGTAACAGTGAATAATCTCTAAAGCATTTGGAAGTATATTCAATACTTATACAATAATGGTAAGAATATGCATGGTCGTACTACAAAAACAACGTATGTTCCTTATCCCTCCTACCCCCGTTGTGTGTCTTCCTCTATCCTGTCTATTGATCTGTGTCTGCCCCCTTTTTTGTGACGAAAAGAGAGCTGAGCCGGAAGGCAAAGCTCTCAGTATACCAGTACATTTTTGTTCCTACCCTCACCTATGGTCATGAAGGCTGGGTCATGACCGGAAAAACTAGATCGCGTGTACAAGCGTCTGAAATGAGTTTTCTCAGAAGGATGGCTGGTGTCTCCCTTAGAGAGAGGGTGAGAAGTTCAGTCATCTGTGAGTAACTCGGAGTAGAGCCGCTGCTCCTTTGCATCGAAAGGAGCCAGTTGAAATGGTTCGGACATCTGGTAAAGATGCACCCAGAATGTCTCCCTAAGGTGTTCCAGGCATGTCCAGTTGGGAGGAGACCTAGGGGTAGGCCCAGAACTAGGTGGAGATATTATGTTTCGACACTGGCCTGGGAACGCCTCCAGATCCCCCAGTCAGAGCTGGCAA
The DNA here is from genome assembly GCA_016801105.1 of Esox niger. Taxonomy (NCBI): domain Eukaryota; kingdom Metazoa; phylum Chordata; class Actinopteri; order Esociformes; family Esocidae; genus Esox; species Esox niger. Next base: position 10,560 of record JACXGJ010006923.1, read on the forward strand.
ATGTGGCTCGGGTAAGGGAAGTGTGGGCTGCCCTGCTGGAGCTGCACCCCTGTGACCCAACAATGGATTAGCAGATGAAAATGAGTTGAAATGAATTAGATAAATTAAGGGTGTTAGGGTAAAGAATAAGGAAGATTTTCAATGGTAAACACCTTTTGTGTACTCACAGTGACTGGGATTCTTTACGTGCATATATGGGTGTGGTAAAAGGTTATCTGGATTAAAGATAAAGTACAGTTTTATTGGTCTTTTATGAAGATATTTGGAAATGGCTTTCATGCTTATTTTATGTTATATCTCATAGTAGGTCAAAGAGATTTCTGGAAATATATTTTCTTAAATAGTTGTTTGTAATGGTTAACAATGTGTTTCATGTGCATGAACCTTCCTAACTTATTGATGGACTGTTTAACAAAGAATGCATCTCTCTCACTCAGTAAGAAGAAAGTAGAGCAAAGGAGAGCAAAGTTTATCCACCCCTCCATACACACGGCAGTTCTTACATCAAATTGTTTTTGAACACACTAAATAAAATTTACCAAAACAAATCCCATTTTAAGTAGCTTATCCTATTCAGTGGTGTGTAAAAGTGTTTGACCCTGTCATGTAGCTGGTGAAAGGACTCAGGCGCAGAGGCAGAGTGAAGGTGAAACGACATTATTTTATTAAATGAAAGAGAAACCAAAATGATAGCAGCTTACCAACTGGGTTTTGTAGCCTACGGCTGACAAACCAAAATGAACCACACCACTGTGGGTAACCATACAATATAAATAGGTTCCCCAATTGGAGGCAATAGCGAACACCTGCCTCCAATTGGGGAGACCAAAGCACATAGAGGTGCCTAGAGGCACCTCTTCTGGCCATGTCCTGACTATGGCACCAGCCAGCGCGAAGATGGCTAGGGGCATAGCCAGGACGTGACAGTACCCCCCCCCCCAAGCGCGGGCTCCCGACCGCAAGACAAGGAGAACCCGGAGCGGCCGGGACGGGCCGGGGGGGGCGACGCGGCCGGAACGGGTAGAGGGGGCGCCGCAGCCGGGACAGTAGGGGGCGCGGCTGGCTCGAGCGGCGGAGGAGCGGCCGGGACAGAGGGGGGCGCCGCTGGCTCGGGCGGCGGAGCGGCCGGTTCAGCAGGGGATGCAGACGGCGCGGGCGGCCAGTCCTCGGCGGGCTCAGGCGGCGCGGACTGAAGAGTTCAGAAATCCCTATTTGGTGGAAATACCCTGATTTCTTGCATCTTGACATGCTCTCCACCAGTCTCTAACATTTCTGCTGGGTGACACTCCGGGCACAAAAATTCAAGTTGCTCGGCTTTGATGGTTTGTTTTCAATGGGAATCTGGTCTGGAGATTGGGCCGGCCATGACAGGTTGGGCTGGCCATCTGGTGGTCCTCCATCCACAATTTGATTGACCTGGTTGTGTGGCATCGATCATTGTCCTGCTGGAAAAACTCATTCTCAGAGTTGGGGAACATTGTCAGTGCAATAGAAAGCAGGTGATCTTCCAGGATAATCTTGTACTTGGCTTGAATCACACGTCCTTCACAAAGACAAATCTGCCCGATTCCAGCCTTGCTGAAGCATTCCCAGATCATCACCGATCCTCCACCAAATTTCAAAGTGAGTTCGAGACACTGTGACCTGTAGGTCTCTCCAGGTTTGCGACTAACCATTAGATGACCAGGTGTTGGGAAAAGCGAAAGAAAATACTTGATGACCTTATTCCATTCCACTACGGTCCAATCCTTTTTTCTGGCTTTGCATGACTTCAGCCTAGGAGACTGGAGAGACGGGACTGTTTCGAAACTTCCTCGCTGTGCATTTCACCCCAGCTGCTGTTTGGTGTTCTTTTTGTAGGTCATTTGATGTCAGGCTACAGCTGTTGAGTGATATTCGAATGAGCTGACGTTCATCTCGGTCAGTGGACAGTTGTTGTCGCCCTCTGCCAGTCTGTAGCTTTGTTGTCCCCAATGTCTGTTGCTTGACCTTGTTCTTATGACCCGCCGTCTTTGACATTTTCAGGATGGAAGCAACCTGATGTTCACTGTATCCCTCTGCCAGTAAAACCAGAATTGAACCCTTCTTTTCCTCACTCAAAGCTTTTCAACTCTTGTCATGCTGAATTGTTATTTTTTATTCACATTACCTTCGAGGTGCTACTTGCACTGTTTTTGCCATCCAACTGGTCCTATTGCAAGAGGATAGTGATGACCACAGCAGTACTTTTTATACTTTTCATTGTTAAATTAGATTTGGTTCAGGGAATCACCTAATCAGTAACTCATTAAGTAAAATGATGTGCACGTGTGGGAATTTAACAGACACTGGAACGGAATAACTGCCATACATGTAGAGAAAAATTAGGAGTGGTCTGTTAATTTTTTCCAGTGCAGTATATGGTTTCTTCTTTGTACGTTCAAGCTTTCACTCTCACGCTTTCACAGCAATGTACTGTGGTGTTCGAAAATGCGCCAGAGCCCATGCAGGGATTTCCACTACATAATCATGTCAGTTTTTAATGCAATGCCATCTAATGGCCCAAAGATCATGGCCATCCAATATTGGTTTTCTGCCTTGTTCCTTGCATACAGAGATTTCACTGGTTTCTCTGAATCTGTTAATGATATTGTGTACTCTAGATGATGAGATCCCCAAATACTTAGCAATATTATGTTGAGAACTATTATTCTTAAATGACTGCCTGAATTATTTGCCTACACTGTTATTTTGCATACGGGTCATTTTTTGAGACCCACTATGATTATATTTTGGAGTTTTAACACCGTGACTGAAACATGTGCTGTTTAGGCTTTGAATGCATCTGGTTTTCAAACATGGCTGACCGAAGTTCACATGGCCTCTAAGAACTTTCTGCACAAGCTCTGCATAAGTCTGAGCCGAACATCACACAGAGACGGAGTGAGAATACAGATGAATACATGGATACATTTAATGAGGAAGCTGTATGCAACGCAGTAGTGTCTTGGTGCGACAAAAGCAAATGTGCTGTCAAAGGATGGGTAGCTTCAGTTGTCATGTTTGCATGTATCTAAACATAATCTATGTAGCCTTAACAATTAAACAGTAGATGCAAAATGCTCTCAAGAGTGGATTTGATGTTTGTAGACTTTTTCTCAACTGCCAGTACTCATCTCTATGTTGAGGTTATTCAAGATTTAGGTCATGGTTACAACCATAGTTACCAGTGGTCTATTAAAAAGATGCCCATTGAATGTTGACTAGTTCTCAAGAACCTGTATGGTACAACAATGAGAAATGGTAATCTAAGTTTCAATTTCTGAGTTGGAGATACTGTTAGACTTTCAAAGTTGAGCGGGGCTTTTTTCCGAAGGCTATGAAAAACGTATATAGATTAATATTGTACAATAACAGAATGCATTCCGTGGGTACATCCTGTATATAGAATAAAAGTTTACAATGGTGATGCAATCGTTGGAACCTTTTATGAACAGGAATTACTGAAAATAAAAGTGGCTAACAATAAAACATTTAAAGTGGAAACATTTCTGGATGAGAAAGTACAGAAAGGGAAGAAAATGAGTCTCATGAATTGACAAGTCCTTGCTGTTCAAACTGGGTAAAACACTAGGATTTCCAGGACAGCGTAATATTTATCAACTGCAATCAGCATGGGTGACAGCAGTTTCGACAATGCAGCCCAATAACCAGGGGTGGATAGTAAAAGAGTACTGTTTCAGAGGAACAAGTACTTTTCTGGTTACTTTCTGGGCGCTTTACTCTTACTAAAGTAGTTTTTTATAAATCGTATTCTTTACTCCGTTACATTTCACCTATTCTTTCGTAAAAATGTTGTCTTCAGTCTTTGGTCAAAAAATAGATCTTTTTTTGTTTTCGTGATTTTCAGTGGCTACTTGTGTCTTCAAATAGGTGTGATGCGCACAAACTCTTCGGTCCCATTTAGGGTTATGTATTGTTTGAAATGGGGATACATTACATATATTAAAGTGCACTTACTATGGTTGGCCAGTAGGGGGTAGAGAGATATGGTCGCATTGCATTGGGTGTTAATTTGATCCAAACAAACAGCTGCGTGTTCTCGTAACTCTAGATATAATGACACGATCAGAATACTCACTTGCCTAATAATTGTGCATGCAGTGTATTCATGTTAACTTTAAAGTAATTTGAAATTGTCTAATCCTTTTACCAGATTTTACTACACTAGCTGAACATTAATGTGTTTTACACATAAGTACAACATTACTGCTGTATAAGATCTTTGTGAAATGTCTGATGTAAAAAGGGCTTGACTAAATAATTACTGGTTTATTTTTTGCATACAAATTGCTTGTTTACTCTCCTACTGAAAAGGCATTACTCATCTTTTCCTTCATGATTTCCATGTTTCAAGAGTCGTTGTTTTAAAGATTGTCTTTATAGCCTACACTAAATTAATCCTTCTTAGTCATTCTTGAAGGGAGGATTATGTGCTATCACTAGTAATCTAACACCGAAACATCTGTTGTTCATACTCTTTTGGTCCACTGAGTAACCACTGAGCAGGAATAAAGCATTAATAAAGGATACCTCACAATTAGGTAAATATTTGGTGTCCCTTTAAGTAAAGTAATGAATAAATTGGTAAGTCTATTGCCGCTACCTGACATTACATTGGTTATCAGCATAAGAGCAACCTGCTAACTAACATACAACATACAATGGTTGACTGGAGTGTGTGAAAACAATTCTTCTGTGTTTACCCTCCCTGTCTCACAAAGTCTTGAGTTCATTTCCTCAAAATCACTGGTTACCTAGCTTTAGTGGTGCTAGCTTGGAATGTATTGCTCAGCAGCAATAGTTCATTGCTACAGCAACTACATTAACTAAACAAACCTGTTAGGTTACTAGGCTCAGCTGGCCTCTTGGTAGGCAGACACATTTGTATTAAGAAATGAATATACCATCAGTTATTTTATCAGCCCAGGAAGTATGTTAATCTTTTCTACAGTCACACATTAGAAGACAGAATATAGGTAAAATATTGATTCTGGCTGTTCATAATATGGTATGTATATTTGCAAATGTTATCATGAACAAAAAAAACTATATGGATGCCATTGGGTGTATGTTCACTGCCTGAAATGTTTTTCTGAATAAAATGTTAGCCCAAGGTTAAGGTGTTGTGGATTGATTTTAAGCCTGGGGTCGACAAAGTAAGGCCTGGGGCGGTTCATTCCAGCCCAATTCATTTTTTATGGTTATTATAAACACTCCAACCCTCTATTAAACATCTCAAGCATCAAAAGTACATAATCCTTATTATAGACCAATAAATCAATAACTGTGTTTTATGGCCAGCAAATCGATTTGACACATTTTTCATGAAATAATAAAATGTGCAGACCTCTGTTGAACTTCTAAACCCCTATTAGGTCCTTGAAACAAAATGTTTGCCCACTCCTGCTTTAGGCTGTTATGCAAACTATGCTTTTTGCTTCCGTGCCACGAGTGGGACTCCTTATGATTTGTAGTAAAAAGTTCTGCTTGTTTTGCTGGTTGCTGTGCAAATATGACACACAAGGGGAGGAAAAAGGAGAAAGGGTTACCGCAGGCTGCCAAGGGTAGCAGCTCTCTTAGTTCGTGGCTAAAACCAAGTTGCAGGAGAGAAGATATGAGAAGAAGAAAGCACAACTCAGATTATGAACAAGATTTGTGGGCAATACGTTGTTACAGGGGCAGCCGAGGCTCATATGATAAGCATGGTGAGGTGGAACAATTATAGTAAGAAAGCTTTACCAGGAGCATTTGATGTGTCAGACACCCATGCAATAAAAGGAAAAGAAGAAAAAAGAAACGTGGAGGTGTTGACCAGATTGATTGATATGCCATTGTACTTGACATGACAAGGAAAAGCATTCAAAGGAGATGATGAGTCTGTCTCTAGTTCTAACCAAGGTATCTTCATGGAACTGGGGAAAATGTTTGCATAGTATGATCGCGTCCTCAAATTGAATTTAGATTGTATTAAGGAGGCACCAAGAAAAGACCCCAAGTGACATGTCAAACAGGTCACATAATGATATACTCAATGCCTTGGCCACCTTTGTCAGAAGGGAAATCCATGAACAAATAGAGGATTCCCAGATCTTCTCGATACACCTCAATGAGACCACCGATGTCTCCCGCACGGAGCAGGTGTCTTTTGGAGGAGGCTGAAAAAGGCATGCCTGTCTCCCAAGGTCCTTTTGAAATTTTACCGCTGCACGAGTAAGAGCATTCTGACTAACTGAACCACAGTTTGGTTTGGTGAATGCTCCATGGCCAGTCGGAAGGCCCAGTAACGTGTGGTGAAAACCGTCCAGCGCATCACTGGTGCCCAGCTCCCCGCCATCGGGCACACAGTATCTACAGGGACCCTTCACATCCATGCCACAAACTGTTTGCCCTTCTACCATCAGACGAGCAGTACGGGTCTCTTCGTTCCCACACCAACAGACTCAGGAACTGTTTCTTTCCAGCTACTGTAACCTTGCTGAACTCTGTAACCCAACACTAACCATATCCACCGCTTAGTACTGCCTCTTAAAAACATTTTTGCACTACACTCTTTGTACTACTGGACTATAACAATGCTTTGCAAAGTCTGTTAAGGACCTTTTCTGTTGTTACATGTACACGTCTACCTCAGGAACCTCATTGCATTTGCCTTCTTTGCACATTTATTTTAAAAAAATAAATACTAAGTACACTACAGTAAAAAAAACGTTTTATTCAAAGGAATTCACTACCGTCATGGCGTTTTACGTGCAACATGGGTTTCCTGTCTATGTCATAGTTATTGAATTACTGTGCTTATCCTAGCCACTACATACACTTTAACAGGTGAGTTATCAAACTGTATCAAAATGTCCAGTGTACATTAGTACTTTACCGACATAGAAAACAGGAAAAATAATGAGAAAAACATGGCCTTTCCTTGAAGAGTTATGAAAACGCACAGGTGTTTGGATCGTTGACACTCCTAACTGCCCCCTATAGGCCAACTGTAGTAAGTATCCTTCAATATAAAAGTATGATTCAACATTTAATATCAACTCCAAATGCGACCGTACGTTTTGTATGCATCACACCTATTTGAAGACGCAAGTAGCCAGTCTACCTTATTAATAATGATTACCGCACTGTAATCGATTTAACAAATTGAGTTATGGATATTATCTCTTGAATTATGTTTTTACTCAGCCTATTGTTCATGCAAACCAATAGTTACATGAATGGATGTCCTGTTTCAACATTAACAAAATTACAGTACAAACTGTGTGTTCCTGCAAAAAACATTGATATTAACTTGACTTGTTTTTCACATCATGGAAAAGTCATTATAATGGCGTTTGGCTAACCAGTGGTGTCACTATTATTTTGAGGTAAATCTTCAGTGACTCAGGAGTGCGATTACCTCTATGACTTGACATTTCCAATTTGTTTATCTGCCATGCACACTCAATATGCTGAGTATGAGCACCAGTCTCAGTGTCAGCAAAGTTACTTTTATGGCAGACAGAATCCTGGTGAAATAGTTTCTTCAAGTTTGATAATCAGGCCGATGCTCAGCTGCGGATGTGTTTTGTGGCTCTATAGGTATATCTTCAGCCTAAGGGTAGATATGCCAAACACTGTAACTCCAGTACAGTATATAATAACAGCGCATTGATACGCAGCAATTTGAGCATTTGGGAATGCAGAGAAACAAAGTCAAAGAATCTTTAAGGAATTCTTCCGGCAAAGTATGTCTTGAGTAAAAAAATGTAGTCTACTTTTGTGCACATAATAAATCAATCTTCCATGTTCCAAAACTGAAAATGTGTAGGTTTTTGGCTTTGCATGGCATAAGACACTTATTATGTCCAACACAACCCACTGTTTAAAAGGCATGATGGTTAAAGACACAGTCTGCCGTATAGACAACCAGACAAGGACAACAACATTCATCTCTTCTAATCGCAGGTCAGCAAAACTTATCTTGCCTGGTTGCTTTTCTGGTTTACCCTATCACTTTTTTTATGGTATGGCCTTCGTGAGGAGGCCAAGGTAGAAAATGGCCCCACAGTGAAAAGGGCAGACAGAGACAGGAGAGCCTGTATAACATCCTAATGTAGCTGAAGAAGAGGCTTAGGAATTATGACATCCTCACATGATGCGCCATCACAGTCCAGGAAAGCACAATATGATAAGCAAGGGTAACAGAACAATCACTAACATAGAAAGGTGAACAGTTACTGGCAGACAATTAACATATGGATAACCTGGTCTTGTTTAACCTGGTTTTGTTTATGCAGAATTTCAGTGGAATTATTATTGTCTTGCATATGTTGCCTACCATGGGAGTTACAAATCCATACAAGTTCACTATGCAGCAATTTGTGATTGCAACAACTCATCACAACAATATTAAACAAACATATACCTGTAGATTTTTACCATACCATACCAAAATACTTGTACGTTTTCTGCCATCCCCATTCACCATCGTTGAGCATTTAGAATTGCCATTTTGCACTTTATTTGCCTTCATTGCACATCTATACATTCCATAGATAACAAACAATACTTAATTTCCTGCCCTTTTCTATTTGCACTTCTGGTTAGATGCTAACTGCATTTTGTTGTACTGTACTCGTACTGTTCAATGACAAAGTGAAATCTAAACTAATCATCTCCAAAGTTGGTTCAGGAGAGATTATCATCAAGATTTGTTTGCCGGTCCACATCTTAATTTGCATTTAGATTCTTTTCACAAATCATGCTCAACCAGAAAGCTTTCACCAGTATAATAAAGTAATCCCTGCTTAACAACCACAAAATAACTTTTGGCACCTCACCTCCCACGAGCAGTCAATCAAGTAAGATTGAGGATGATAAAAACATGGAAATAAAAAGGTTGGGCTGGTTTTTGGACGTTGTAGCAATACAATATGCCACACCAACTGATGTGGTCCACTTGACTTCTCCCTCCCTAGATCTATGATGCTTCCCAGCTGTCTTGCATTGCTCCCAGGCCACCCCGTACATTTCTTCAGAATCCCATCACCTCAACTCTTCTTTCCTCCATCTCACCTCCTGCTGGTTTCTTCTCTTACTCCATCACTGGTTCTGTTTCCTATTCCTGCTGACCAGCTAGCCTCTGGCTGCAAATGCTCCTAGTTCCTTAGCCCATTCTGTTTAAATCACATACATCCTTTAGGCCTTCCTATGTCTTTGATTCCGGATTTTCAAGGCCTTGAAGATGAGGCGTACTTAGAAAGATTGTAAAGGAAAAAGTAGCTTTTTAAATGGCTCACGTTCTGACTTCTTATTATAGGTTAAAGACCTAATGGATTTAATATGCAGAAGAATATGAAGTTTGAAAACACAATTCATGTTTTCATATGCATTTTCTTTAGGCAAGTAACATTTTGAGATAAATGTATTGGTTAACTTGAAGTGTAGTGTCATAACCATGTCAAATATGCCACACCTGTGAGGTGGATGGATTATCTCGGTTAAGGAGAAGTGCTCACTAACACAGATTTAGACAGATTTGTTAACAATATTTGAGAGTAATAGGCCTTTTATGTACCCAGAGAAAGTCTTACATATTAGAGTTCAGCTCATGGTAAATGGGGGCCAAAACAAAAGTGTTGCGTTTATTATTTTGTTCAGTGTATTAAGATTGTGGTAGAATTATAGGTTAAAAGAAAGCCTGGATCCAGAATGGAGTCCGACTTTTGTTCTTTTCAAGTTACGGGCATCTCTTTGTTATTGTAATATTTCAAACTTATATGGTAGTTCCACCAATAAAGATTCCAGTCATATCATTGTGAAAGCACTGGAGTATATTTTGTTGAACTTAACATTGAGTCCCCCCCCACCTATTTCTTTACTAGTTGGAGTACTGCTCAAGTGCACTAAGCTGGATAGTGGAAACCCTGTCACAGAGCAACATGGCCAAGCCATCACGCCCTCCACCAACACCTAAAGGTACAGTCCCTTGTTTCTCCTCATCACATTAATGCTTAGAACATGTAAAAGTGTTTCATTTATAAACAAGATACACCTGTTGTCCATAAATTGCACAATGTTAAATGAGGCAAATCATACTATACAAAAAATAAAAACTTGCATTTTAACTGCCAGGCGCAAAGCAATGTGATGTGTCAACATCATAATTATTTTAATGCATATGTTAATCATTTAGCAGCATCAAATTTATTTTGACCAATATGTTAAGGAAAACAGATTCATGTATACTAATGATAGAACTTTATATTTGTCTGTGTTATACATGTTTTACATATGTTGTTGTTTAACCTTGTTTTAAATTATTCAAAATCCTTCACTTTCTCCACATTGGGTTGTGGTATATACTGAATTTGCAATTGATAAAAAATTATTCATCCATGCAAAAAACTCATTTTTAAAACATTTGGGCCAATTTATTGAAAATATAAGATAGAATTACCTCATGTACGTAAATATTCCTTTTGCCTTGACATCATTTTCTCTCAGATGCATCTTTTGTCCTTTGATTAACCTTGAGATGTGTCTCATACCTTTGTGGGTAGGAGTAGATCAGCTATGAGTGAGCAGACATTATACATCTGTAAATCAGCCACATAAAAACATTCTTTTAATGCATGCACACAAACACCTGACACAGACACACCCGCAATCAAACCCAAAACAATCATGACAGCGCTGACCACAGTGCCACGAGCCAGTGTATGTACAGGGGCCCACTACCTGGGACAAAAAAATTAGGCTGTGAGTCTATGGTATGCCAAACTCAAGCAGATTCAAGTTCCTCCCGTACTTGACCTTTAGTGACCACCCTGGACCACAATGCTATGGCCATTATAATCTGTTAATAAATATATGAACATACCAAAGCTCCCTTATACTTACAGACCCAGATGACATGCATACAGCCATATCCAGATATTTGGAGTGGGTATTGGAAAGTACCCTGTGATACGATATATATCTCGATACACATGTTACGATTCAATACATCAAGATTCATCACGATATCACAACTGAATCACGATACTTACTGAAGTGCTAAAGAAAACCTCAAATATAATTAGGGTATATACTTGAAAGGACAATCATCAGCTGATCCCCATGAGCAACCCCTAATAAAAAAAAGAACCACTCAATTTTAAATGACTTAGAATTTTAAATGTAACCCTTTAGACCCCAATTCAATTCTAGAATGCTGCTGGTGATTACTGAATTGTTTTAAAATAAATAATATTTTCTCACACATTTCAAGCAAACAGAAAAAGCACAAACACCAAAACCAAAGTACAATTACAAGTGAACTTTGTTGCAAAGAGCTTTTTATTTGACAACAAATGAATGTAACTTGGAATAATATCATTTATTTTCTCCCATCAACAATCAATGGAAAGAATGAGAATGAGCCAGCAGTCAAATTCTGTCTGTACAGCTAATATGTTGTCAGCGAAGAACAACTAGGCTACTGCTTCTTGGCTAATTAGAGAATGTAAGAGATTCCTGTTGCGGGCAGACAACTTTATTTTAGTCTGACAGACGAAACAAATGTGACAATTACTCTTGTTAGCAATGGCATTTTCCATATTTGAATAAAATCTGAATATCAATACAATATTGTGATTTTTCTGGAGAGGATTTTACATTAAATCTTTGTTTTGGCACAGCACTACCAGATATGCATACCTACATTCACACACCTCACCAATGACTGAGCAGTCTTTTGCCCAAACCCTACCCAGCCCCATGCGATAATGCCTAAACCCCAAACTACCCCAACAACCTACTTGGATCCCTTTTAACTGCGTCCTTCAAGTCCAGAGTTGAATTCTATCTTTCCCAGTACACTACCAAATCTCTCTGTGTTGCTGTAATGGTTTGGCAGGTCAAGTGTCAATAAGAAAGCCATTGGTGATATAAGAAGAGGCTTGCTCGGTTTGCCTTGACATTTTCAGTTCATCAAACAGAGTTTTTGTATTCTGTCGAGTATGCAAAAGGATGGTTCCTCAGCATCTGACACTGTCAAACTGTCAAACATTGAGGAGGAAGCGTGATGGTCTGAAGCTATTTTGCTAGATTCAAATTTGGCGACCTACTGTGGCACCCTGAACAAGAATATCTACCATAGCATTTTGCAGCACCATGCATTACTCTCTGGGAGTAATCAGATACAGAATGAGTTATACTGCCAAGCAAGTTTCACAACAAACATGGAATTTGTTCTGGCCATTGGTGCAACGATTTGTACAAAAGAAATACGGGAAATAAAAACAAATAAGAACAGTGGATTGAGCATTTAAAAATAGTAAACTGTGCATTAATAAATTACTAAAAAATAACAAAAAAGTAAATGTAAGGTGCAAGAGTTGAACTCCAAGATGTTCTGACTGCACCAGGACACCAGATGATCCCCCACCTGTAGGCGGACTTGTCTCCATCAGAATTAAGTCTGATGAGGGTGGTGTCATCTGCAAACTTCCGGAGCTTGAAAGAGTAATGACAGGAGGTGCAGCTGTTGGGCTACACAGAGATGAGTAGTGGGGACAGCACAGCCTTGAGGGGAGCCAGTGCTGATGGTCAGGGAGTCAAACAGGTGCTTCCCCAGCTTCAGGGGCTGCTTCCTGTTGAACAGGAAAGCTGTGACCTACCTGCATGTGGAATCAGGCACTCCCAATTAGGATAGCTTGTCTTGGAGCAAATCAGAATTATGTGTTGAATGCGAAACTGAAGTCCACAAACTGGATTCTGGGGTAGTTTCCAAGGGAGATGCTGGAGGGTAAAGTAAAGAGCCATGTTGATCAACAGACCTGTTGGCTCTGTAGGCAAACTGCAGTGGGTCTAGTACAGGGTCTGTGATAGTCTTCAAGTGGGACAGCACAAGGCTCTCAAATGACTTCATTACCCCACCGTGGTCACGGTGACGAGTCTGTAGTCATTTAGTCCTGTGATCTTTAACCACAGTAGAAAGCTGACCTGCACAGTCTCTTTGGGTGGATTGGGAGACACCATTAGGTGTTGATATTTTTCGGGGGTTCTGTCTCTTGAATAGTCTGTTAATGTCCCCCTCCAGGATTGAGAGTTCCATTGTAGAGGCGGAGGTAGGGATGATTGGGATGGGTGATTATGTATGGGCCCCGTTGGGAGGTTGGTGTTGATGGCTGGACACACAAGGGGCAAGATATGTTGTAAGGATTGCCCTTTGTCTTTCAAATCAGCAGTAGAACTCATTCAGGTCATTGGCAATTTGCAGGTAATTAATGGAGTGGGCTTTTTACCCTTTCCAGTCTGAGCAGAATGTTCCTTTTTCTTTTTTGTTTAAGGGCTGTATTAATGAGTATAATTTGGTGTGGTGACCTGCAAAATATATATTTCAGACAAAATCTATAATTTTCCCCCCAAACAACTGCCAAATGTGGCGGTATCTTGAATACTACACAATACAGGCCAGCAAAGGTTTACCAGGGTATCATGGTAGCGTTGCAATGTATTGGGCTGGTCTAGGGGGGCTTTTCAGATGGCTTTTCCAGATGGCAATACCTTTGTTGAAGAATGGGTTCTTACTAGCAAAACCACATTGGAAAAATGCAGCGAGGAATATAGTTGGAGAGGTTGTCAGCACTCTTGGTGGACTTCAACAGCCCCTTTACAAGTGGAGGTATTGCAGATATTGCTGCATATTTCTGTGTATTCATGAACACAGTGACACATTCAAAAGGCTTGAGGACTGTCTTCCAGTAGGCTCCACTGGTCTATCACGCCCTCCCTTGCTTGAGGTGCCATTGTTGCACCTCTCCCGGTTGTCGGGGGTAACAACTAGGGGGCGTGGCGTCACTCCTTGGAGTGCAGCCAGCACCAGCTGTTCCCAATCAGTGATCACACACATGTTCCCACTTGGCTCATCACCAACTGTATTTCTGAGGAGCCCTGACCTCCCGTCCCTGCCGGATTGTTGATCCATAGTCGGTTCCACCAGAACGACCATTGCCCACTTGTGTACTGATCTACAGCCCGCCTACAACTATTCCGCTTGCTTCCTGCCTGTACCACTGCTGCAAGCCTGTGCACCAACCACCTGCCCGTCTCCGATTTCTCTGACTGCTACCTATCTGTATCACTGTAAGGGCCAAAAAGGCGAGTGAATAAAAACATGTCTTTAGCCCTGCTTTTCTGCTGTTATTAACGAGCTAACGCTAAGCTAACTTGTCATGCTTGTCACGCTGGATAACGAGTAAACACCAGCACCAGAAGAACTCCTGGAGTGGCGTTACGTGCTCACTTCAAAACGAAACAAAAGTAGGATTCTGTAGTGACCCACCCTGCTGCTGACCTCCCTTCCTCCTCATCAAGGTCTCCAACATGTTTACGTCTTAGGTGCTGAATCATCACCGTGGTGCTCCCGTGCCATGCCATGTCGCTTTAGCATATCGTGCTATTAACACACTTTTCCGATGTATTTAGTGTGAAATGCTCCCACACCTTGGATGACTTAGGTCATACTGATTTCTCTACCTCCCCCATGTGTTTCAGAACAACGTTATGGGTCTTCAATGGTCTTTCTTCTACCTCCGCTCAGCTCTTTTTCCCCCCTCTGCTCCGCACTCAACAAAAACATTTTTTATACACAAACATCACTGCGACTTTTTGAGTGGCTTAATAGTAAACTCTGCCAACTCTTATGATAATCTCATTTTATCGATTCGTTGTTGCAGCCCTAGTGTTGTTACCTCATAATATATGATAATTTCATAGCATACATTTAAAAGTTTGTTATAGATGTTGTATTTCTTTTATCTTTATTTGGGCCACAGATATTAACCAGCGAGATGTGTTTGTAAGAAAGTTTCATATTAACAAATATTTATCTTCACTGAGTGTCCTTCAGGACAGTTTGTACATTTAGATTTACATTTTGGTTCATCAATATCTTCACCCTTTTTGGAATCCTTTGGCAATGACAACAGTGTATGTTCCCCCCATTCCTTTTTCCATCCAGCTTCATCAGCCATTATAAAATGAGTTTTTTGTAAATATATATTATATTAGTTTTCTTTTAACCATGTGAATTTGACATAGGTTGATTGGATCTGTGAAGAATGGTTGAAACTGCCCAAAGCTTGTAACACCATACCCAAAGAACTGTGCTCACTTCCAAGGCATAATTCTACAAAGTCTGAATACTTATGTTCATGAGAGATTTCAGGAACTCCTTAATGTGGTTTGTTTTATCATTATGGGATATTGTGTGTTAATTGATAGCAAAACATATTTTAATAAATTCATAAATTCAGTAAATAACTCTACAAAATGTGTAGAAAGTGACTTTCTGTGCTACTGTTTATCTTAAGTTTTTATGTTTTTCTCATCCTCTAGAGCCATTCTCTTCCTGTTCTTCCATCTGATCTTCTATGTCACTACAGATTTCTACTGACAGGAAAAGTTGATACGCAGTTGTCATCCCATTCTGGATCTTACCTATCAGCCAGTGTCTAGTGTATTCAACTGCTGCCAAAAGTATTTTGTTGTCATGTTAAAATGCTGTATTTGAATGTATTTTTTGTTTTTATTGTGTGTTTAACTGTCAAAATGTTCCTCAATAACTACAGTAGGAACCTGGAGAATGGACTGGAAAATACACATAAGGATTAACAAAGCAGAAACCCAGGTTCCTCTCTCATCATGGAAACAATACTTTGCCTTAGGTCCTGCCGGGATAAAGTTTGTTATCCCACTGAGACACCAACAGATAATTGACAAATTACTTGGTGTGGAACTAAGATTGTTATATTATTTTTATTTGCATACTTTTCAAAAAATGTAATATGTCAATCAGTTCTGTTTGCAAGGGAAATGTTTCTTTTTTGAAGATATAAGGTGTTTATGTATGTAAAACAGGATTTACTATAGCTATGTCTTATATGTATTGAAGCAATGTTATAATATTACACAATATTTACACTTGTATTTCTTGATTTCACTTGGTTTTGTATTGGGTCATTATTGTGCTATTATTGGCATATTGGATATGAAAAGGAACTCCAAACAGCTTCAGTTTTAATAATATAAATACAGCTCTGGAAATATGTAGAGACCACAGCAAAATTCATTTTTCTGTTTTTCTATTCGTAGGTATGTGTTTGAGTAAATGTATTTAAAGAAAATATTTAATAAACTATTGACCACTTTACTCTCAAATTCCAAACAAAAATATTGTTATTTAGAGTAATTATTTGTAGAACATAAGTGATCAAAATAAATAGATTGTTTTCAGACCTCAAATAATGCAAAGAAAACAAATTCACATACATTTTTCAACAACAAAATACTAATGTTTTTACGTAGGAAGAGTTCAGAAATCAATATTTGGTGGAATAACCCAGATTTTTTATTACAGCTTTCATGCGTCCCAGCATGCTCGCCACCAGTTTTCGCATTGCTGGTGGGTGACTTTACACCACTCCTGGCCAAAGATTTAAATAGCTCGACTTTGTTTGATGGCTTTTGACACTTTTTCCTACCTTTTTTTTAATTTTTACATGCGCATGGGAAAATCGATATACGGCCACCTAGTATGACCGCACAGTATGAGTAATCAAATAATCTAGGTATGAAAGGCATCTTGGTAATATGCCCCCTAGTCAAAGTACTCACACATTGAACGAAAAAGAACAGATGCCAGGACATTCGATAGTCAAGCTGATCTCTTCAACTGATAAACAGAGAATCGGAGGACTAATCTCTGTAAATGTTACAATACTGTTTTAATACCATTGCATTTTGTATTTTTATTTTCACTATAAAGCACAGTGAATTGCTTCTATGTATGAACTGTGCTATATAAATAAACTTGCTTGCTTCCATGGACTGAACCATACATCGTAATTACTCGCCAGTAAATTTCCACACTGTAGGCCATACTTCTGAACCAGACTAAAAAGACTGAAACTAGTTGCAATATCAAAAGTGGACTAATCTATGATCCTTCATTAACTGAAGGATCTGTGACATGAGTATGAGTGCTATCTATGCAGGCAATTGCCCCTGGAAACCCTAAAATATTAACTGATTAGTGCTTCAAGTCTCAAAGCTGCATACTAAATAAACTGATTACTGCTTAGACCTGCAATAACGTGGACTTCTTTTTTGATGAGTCTTGGGGATCTGTGACTTGGAAACACTGTGTACAGAAAACATGTTAGAGTCTCTGACAGCCCGACAGAGACAGTTATGCTCAGCGGACACAGTGCATGTTGTACAGAAAACTGCAACACAAAGAATTTGCTCCAAACTGAGAGCATGTCCACATTATATCATATAAACAATATGAGGGCTGAGAATATTGTTCAGATAAATGAAAAATTGTGCAGAAAAACATTATTACTCAAACAGTTAATCATTAAGGAATGATTAAACATCAAAGGGGGTCTTATCACTCTCCCGCTGGAGATTTCAGAAAGCCTACCTAAAATTTTGATTTGGAAATGGATGGGAGATGGTTGTAAATTAAATAAAAAGGGAATTTGGAAAAAACAAAAAGCAAATGTGGCGCCTGATCTTTGTGACGTTATATTTGTGACGTTATCTTTGTAACATTGTAGCAGTGCGGGACAGCACAGCGGTTCATGACAAATTTTCTTTAATCCAAATAGTAATCCAAGACATAGACAAGATAGACAAGAAACACTAGAAATAATAGGGACATAACAAGGGGCAAATGAGGAGCAGATGAACAGATTAAACGAGGGGGACCAAACTGAACATAGAAACCAATAAACTACAATAAAATGATCATAGATCATAGAAATATAAAGACTGGCACGGCACAGGCCGTGACTGGCCGTTACAATCTTATGAAGAAGTTACACTCTCAGGGACATGTGGGGGTTGATAAGATGGCTTTACAGGTTTAATTGGAAACAGTCCGACAATATTGACAATCTGCTGAGACTTTAGTACAGGGTTGTGCAATTTGTTTCCAGAATGACCAATGAAAACAAAAACAGGACACAGGCCACATGAACATCTGCCCCTCTTGGGCATTTTAGACACTTTCAATTAGATGACATCACATTACCCAAGTGCAATGGCTTATAAGACAAATTCTTTCCTTGATTTGAAGCATAACCTACCAGCAATGGTACTACTCATCATACAGCTAAAATCTTAGACATCCCACAATGGGACCTGCCTGATGTACTTGATTGGTCTTGATCTGGTCGTCCACCATCCACAACTTGATTGACCGGGCTGTGTGGCAGGGAGTTTTGTCGTGCTGGAAAAACCCATTCTCAGAGTTGGGGAACATGGTCAGAGCAGAAGGAAGCAGGTGTTCTTCCAGGATAAGCTAGTACTCGGCTTGATTCTTGCATCCTTCACAAAGATAAAAATGCCCAATTCCAGTCTTGCTGAAGCATCCCCAGATCATCACCAATCCTCCACCAAACTTTCACAGTGGGAGACACTGTGGCTTGTAGGCCTCTCCAGGTCTCCGTCTAGCCATTAGATGACAGGGTGTTGGGCAAAGCTGACACTATGACTTGACAGAGAAAATGATCTTACTCCATTCCTCTACGGTCCAATCCTTATGGTTTTTTGCTAACTTTAGCCTGGCTCTTCTTTGCTTCACATTGATGAAGGGCATTTGTTCTAGCTTGGTAGGACTTCAGCCCTGTCCCTAGGAGGCTGTTTTGAACCGCCCTCGATGTGCATTTAACCCAAGCTGCTGTTCGCCATTCTTTTTGTAGGTCACCTGATGTCATTCCATGGTTGTTGAGTGACATTTGAATGAGTGGACAGTCATCTCTGTCAGTGGACAGTCGTTGTCGCCCTCTGCCAGTGTGTAGCTTTGTTGTCATCCAATGTCTGTTGCTTGACCTTGTTCTTATGAACTGCCTTTGAAATTTTGGAAGAAACCTTACAATCACTGTATACCTCTGCCAGAAAAACCATAATTGAACCCTCATTTTCCTCACTCAAAGCTTTTCAACTATTTTGTCATGCTGAAAAGTTATTTTTTATTCAAATTACATTTGAGGTACTACTTGCACAGTTTTTGCCATCCAGCTGGTCCTATTGCAATAGCATAGTGATGACCACAGCAGTGGTAATATGGCTTTAACAATGGATATATAACAAATAGTTGTAGCTCTCTGCAATCAGGTATTTTCCCATGGTCTCTAAAAACAGCTGCCATTAAGCCCCTATTAAAAAAAAAGAACATTGGATGCATCTATACTGAACAAATGTAGATCTATATCAAAAGTATTAAAACGGCCCTGATAAAAGTTCTAAATGATATATGGCTGAGTACTGATTTGTATAAAGTAACAGTTCAGGTTCTATCTCAGTGCAACAATTCTGGAACACTTCTAGATAGGCTGGAAAATTGGGTAGGACTCTCTTGGACAGTCCTTAATTGGTTCAGATCTCTTCTGGATGGCCGAAGTACCTTTGTCATGATTGGTAATCATAAATCGGATAGGTTGGCGATGACATGCGGAGGTCCCCAGGGATCAGTTCTCGGATCACTTCTGTTCAATCTCTATATGCTACATCTGGGCCAAATTCTAAATAAAAACAACATTAACTACCACAGCTATGTTAATGACACTCAAAAACATATGGCTCTCGAACCGTGTGACAACAGCCCTAAAGACTCACTGTCATTGTATAGGGCACATAAATCCCTGGATGAACCAAAATTGTTTACAACTAAATGAAGATAAAACAGATTATTGTGTTTGGGAACAAAAATTAAAGAACTAGTATTAGTCAAGAGCTGGATTCTCAGGCCCTAAAAACCAGGAACCAAGTGCATAATCTTGGTGTTCTGATTGACTCGATCACCCAAACAGCATTATTCCATCTTAAAAATATAGCAGGAATTAAGGGCCTGGTGTCCCGAAAAGAACAAGAGAAGCTCATCCATGCTTCCATCTCTAGTACGGTTGACTTCTGTAATGTCCTCTTAACTGGACTCCCCCAAAAGACTATAAAACAGCTGCAACTCGTTCAGAATTCTGCTGCCAGAATGTTAACCAGGACCAAGATAACGGAGCTTATCGCAGTCAGTCAGTCACAGAATACATTTTAAAGTGGAGCTTTTAGTGTATAAATCACTGAATGGTTTAGGTCCTGAATACATTTCCAATGTATGTTTGAAGAATATAAATCCAGCAGGGCTCTTAGATCCGTGAACTCAGGTTAGCTAGTGGAGCCCAGAGTCCAAACTTAACATGGTCAAGCGACATTTAGCAGTTATGTTGCGCACAACTGGAATAAGCTACCAGAAGAACTTAGATATGCCCCAAATGTATCAATGTTTAAATCCAGTTTAAAAACACTTCTTTTAACATGCCTATGACTGAGCGCTTAAACATAACCACACTGCTTAGCCCTACAGCTTTAGTAGCTTTTAAAACATATTTTCTTATTTTATGTTTTACTATTATGCTGTTATTTTATGACGTATTATACAGGTGCTTGTCATATAATAAGAATATCATCAAATAGTTAATTTATTTCATTAATTCAATTCAAAAAATGAAACTCGCATAATGTATACAGTCATTCCACACAGACTGATATATTTCAAGTGTTCATTCCTTTTAACTTTGATGATTATAACTAACAACTAATGAAAACCCCAAAATCAGTATCTCAGAAAATTTGAATATTGTGAAAAGGTTCAATATTGAAGACACCAGGTGCCACACTCTAATCAGCTAATTAACTCAAAACATCTGCAAAGGCTTTTAAATGCTCTCTTAGTTTAGTTCTGTAGGCTACACAATCTTGGGGAAGACTGCTGACTTGACAGCTGTCCAAAAGACGACCATTGACACCTTGCACAAGGAGGGCAAGACACAAAAGGTCATTGCTAAAGAGGCCGGCTCCTCACAGAGCTCTGTGTCCAAGCACATTAATAGAGAGGCGAAGGGAAGGAAAAGATGTGGTAGAAAAAAGTGTACAAGCAATAGGAATAACCGCACCCTGGAGAGGATTGTGAAACAAAACCCCATTGGGGAAGATTCACAAAGAGTGGACTGCAGCTGGAATCGGTGCTTCAAGAACCACCACGCACAGACGTATGCAAGACATGGGTTTCAGCTGTCGCATTCCTTGTGTCAAGCCACTTTTGAACAAGACAGCATCAGAAGCGTCTCGACTGGGCTAAAGACAAAAAGGACTGGACCGCTGCTGAGTGGTCCTAAGTGATGTTCTCTCAATAAAGTACATTTTGCATTTCCTTTGGAGTCTGGAGGAAGAGAGGAGAGGCATAGAATCCACGTTGCTTGAAGTCCAGTGTAAAGTTTCCACAGTCAGTGATGGTTTGGGGTGCCATGTCATCTGCTGGTGTTGGTCCACTGTGTTTTCTGAGATCCAAGGTCAACACAGCCGTCTACCAGGAAGTTTTAGAGCGCTTCATGCTTCCTGCTTCCTGCTGCTGATCAACTTTATGGAGATGCAGATTTCATTTTCCAACAGGACTTGGCACCACAGTGCCAAAGCTACCATTACCTGGTTTAAGGACCATGTTATCCCTGTACTTAATTGGCCAGCCAACTAGCCTGACCTTAACCGTATAGAAAATCTATGGGGTATTGTGAAGAGGAAGATGCGATACGCCAGACCCAACAATGCAGAAGAGCTGTGGGCCAGGTGTTTATTATTGCCTCCAATTGGGGAACCTATTTATGTTCAATGTTTCCACACGGTCGTGTGGTTCATTTTGGTTGTTAGCCGAAGGCGCTACTACCCAGTTGTAAGTTTGCTTTAAGTTTGTTTGTTTGTTACTTTTGTTTCTTTACATTAAAACATGGTTTACCATTCAAACAGCCGTTCTGCCTCTGCCTAT
>JACXGJ010006924.1:0-32409 GCA_016801105.1 Esox niger
ATCTGCCCCTGAAGCAGGACAGGGCACCGGAGCGTAGGGAGGAGGCTCCACCACCGAAGAAGGATGGGGGCGACGAAGCAAAAGGTGCCCCGGGAGCAGGAGGCACCAGTCCAGGAGGCTTCAGTGGAGCAGGAGGCGACCTCCAAAGCAAGATGGGACACATAGGGAGGAAGAGGTGATGACAGAGGCTCATCAAACCATCACTCCAGAAGGGGGTCAACACTGGAGGCTTGGGCTGGGGAACCACAGGTCCAGCCACGCCCTCCACCATCTTGCCTAAACCTCCAGGGGCTTGTCAATCAACCCCTCTGGAGATCGCTCATCCCACCTGTGTTGAAGGCTGAAGGATCTCACCTTCCTCCTCCTCTGTCGTCTCTGGGTCCTCCTGCCCTCCAGGCTGCAGGGGCTCCTGGTTGAGCCCCCATGAGTGTGGCAACAACAGCACCTCGTTGTCCTCTTCAGACACCTCCAGGTACTCCTGCTGCCAGGGCTGCAGGGGCCTCTTGATGAGCCCCCAGGTGAGCAGCGGCAAGGGCTCATCGCTCCACCCCTTAGGCAGAAAGTGGAAAAGTACTCCAGGCTGATGACTGATAGATCCATAGCGTTAAGAGAAAGCTACGAAGAGATCCCAATAATCATAAAAAAAATAAAACAATGTGACAGGACACAAAAATAAGTATGTTTTATAAACTGTACTAAAACTGTCTATCAGGAAGGAAACGCATCTAACAGCTGGGTAGATTTAGAGAAGACAGTAATCAACTCTGGCCTGGTAAATTAATGTATTGTTTGTTATTTATGATCCCTTCTGATTACATAGGAGCTATATTGAATCCAACAAACTGAGATTAAGCTAGCCAAAACTAGCTGACTTTGAGGACTCTACATTCCAACTCAAAACCCCTAAAACCCCTTAAAACCCTGCCTGCTACGTGCTGTAGCATGACATTCTCATTTTAGTTCAGTAGATTAGCCCTAGGGTATATCCTAATACTAATTGTTGCCATACTGAGCCATTAAAGTAAATTTATTCTAGTGAGCATTGATTCTTAATTGTGAATTGGATGAACCCAACAAGCTTTATGCACCAATTCACATTGAACTTTATGATTTACTTTTTTGTTTAAATGAAAAACTGTTTGTCACATAAAGAATTGAAAGCTTTTCTTTTTTGTGTGTGAAGATCTTCAGTTCATGTCGAGACACAGGGACGCCACGATGGACAGCATCTGTTGACATAGAACTCTTTGGTAAAAAGATAAACAGAAACCTCTATATCAAGGCAGAGTCAATAAGACTTGTTAAGGGCCATGCATTGTCAGGAATGTATGTTTGTCATTAAACTGTTTTGTGAGTGATTTTACATGAACCAGATGTAGTCTGGGAGAGAGAAGGGGTTAAGTGTAGACAGGCCTTTCGTTATTCAGATATAGCTGGCTTTTGGACAATAAAAAATTAATTATAAGCAGGTAAAATGATTGGCAGCCGGCTAAATTGTCCAGCCAAATTGTAAAATGTGAAATGTTAAAACTTTGAAAGTCCTCATAAGGGACTTCAGTCAAGTGAAACTTTACTGCTTAAATTAAGCAAATTTACACTGTGCCCATGTAGAAAGGATTCTTTCCAAAACCAAATAAAGAATCTCTCAGTTTAGGCTTTCCACATTGAGTAAGTGTTTGTTTCCAGCTCAAAAACACGTGGGGCTAACCAAAATCATCCTGATTCCTGAAAACCGGGTAAGGTGAAATTATTTGATCTCCAATAAAACCTGTTATGCAGAGGCATCGGTTTGGTAGGGGAACATTGGTAGGGGGATTAAAAAAAAAAAAAGTATAGTAGGAACATGTAACTTAGAAATTGCATCTTTGTGTTTAATGGTGTAATTGAAAAATGTGAGTGTTTGGTCGATTTTTAACCAGATTTATAAACCAACTGTTCAAAAGACTTGAGACTTGACTTGGACTTGTAGCCACTGGACTTGTGCCTTGGAAGGTAGGTATAGAATAGCTAAGGAAAACTAAGGAAAAATCTGCCTTCACGCTGTTCTGATCTGGTAGCTAAAGCAATTAAAGTTGAAAGTGACCACCCATTAACTTTTTTATTCACCAGCCACTGTGGGTAGTGGTTTTCCAAAGTTATTAGCCACTCAGCATTTTCAATAGCCACCATTTACTTTATGGGGATTTACGTTTTATTTGATCAAATGTGACTATGGTGTGCTACATCTTAGCCTGTTTTGTTCACTGGTTCAGCCACTATTAAGCAAATATGGTACCCCACTCTGCCTGACACCGGCACACCAATTTTTTGTCTTTAAATCAAATTTATTTGATTAGCATTTGGCGACATAGATTTTTTACATTCAGTGAGAATCTTAATGATAGCTTGCTGTCAAGAATGTCTAATCTTTGCCAACTAATTAGTGACAGTAGCTAATAACTAGCCAACACATATAACCATACAGAACTCAAAGAGCTATTAACTGATTGCTAATCTATGTAAAAAAGACAGTTCAGTTTGGCTAATGGATTTTTTTGCATGTGATTTCAGTACACACTCATAGATCCAGAATTTGATTATAATATCAGAATACAAAAACAACGTGGTGTTTGTGAACACAGGTGCTCAAAAACACCATGCTGCTTACAAGTTAATTATCTGATTAATGTATGATTTTGACTGGTTAAAATTATATTTGCAAACTACTTCCAGCAGTAATATGTTTAAAAGGTATATAGAATAATTATTGACCAACCATAAAAAAAGATGTGCTTTTCCTGAGGATAAACACAAAAGGCTGTTTCACTTGTTGCATCAATAAACCATACGTTAACTATCAGACATAGGTCGTGTGTTAATTAGGGTTTCTCCGGTAGGACAAACCGTATTGTTATTGTCGGTATTATTATACATTTTTCCTTGAAACTCAAAATGTTCTTTCCTACTGAATAACTCAAAAAGACCCTGGTAGAAAACGTTGTAACTATGCACTCTGAAAATATAGTCCACAAGTATCTACCACGCAAACACCCAATTTCCACCCAGTTTGACGTATAATCTTTGTGTACAAGCCTCATTTCTCATGAGGAACAAAAAAGCCTCAAGAACCCATAAAATCTGCCATCTTGGATTTTCCCGAACAGTGAAAGTTTGCCCAAACATACTAAATCCATAAATTGCTCCCAGAATGGAAGGCCCCAGACAGGGACCAACAGGCAAGAAATTAGTCCACCTACATTGTCAAGCATCAACCAAAGGCACACCCATCAACTGCAACCATCCTGAATGGAGTTTTGTCAACAGAGTACAGCCCAATTGCACAAGTGTCCAGCAGAGAGACAACAACAAGCCAGTTACTCCGCACTCGAATGGCATTGGAGGGAAGGCATCACAATGGCGATGAGAGCCCACCTGGCCAGACAGCAAGGGTGGACAGTATCAGGCTTTTCTAGACACCTTCACGCCCTTGGGCCAGACTACACTTAATCATAGACAAGGCTGAAGAGTTGAGTCTTTAGTTAGACACTTGAAGATTTGCACTGAATCTGCATTTCTACTTTAATTGGCAAATCATTCGACATTAGTGGAGCTCTATGAGAGAAGGCCCTGCCTCCGGCTGTTTGTTTAGAACTTTTAGGTACAATAAAAAATCCTGCATCTTGCGATCTAAGGTTGCGTGCAGGTATGTATGGCTGGATCATTTCAGCGAGATAAGTAACAGCAAGTCCATGAATTGATTTGTAGGTTAACAATATAACCTTAAAATCAGCCCTAACCCTAACAGGCAGCCAGTGTAAAGAGGCGAGTAATGGATTAATGTGTTCACATTTTTTGTTCTAGTTAGGATTCTAGCAGCCGTGTGCAGCACTTATTCAAGTTCATTTATTGATTCATCAGGGTAACCAGAAAAAAGAGCATTACAGTAATCTAATCTTAAAGTAACAAAAGCATGGATACATTTTCTGCATCAGTTTATGATAGACAGTTTCAGATTTTTGCAATGTTTCAAAGACGAAAATAAGCAAACACTTGAGATATATTTTATATGTTTATCAAAGTAGAGGTCAGGGTCAAGGGTAACGCCAAGATTTCATACCTTTTTTTGGGATACGACCATGCAGCCATTGCGGTTCACAGTGAGATCTGCCAACAAAGAACCTTGTTTCTTGGGTCTTAAAATGAGCATTTCTGTTTTTCTTGAGTTTAAAAGCAAGAAGTCATCTGTCATCCACTTCCTAATATCTGAAACACAAGCTTCCAAAGTAGCAAATTTTGGGGCTTCTCCATGCTTCATCGAAATATATAACTGTGTGTCATCAGCATAGCAGTGAAAATTGACATTGTGATTCCGGATTACATCAACAAGAGGCGGCATTTATATTGAGAACAATATAGGGCCAAGAGGAACACCAAAACATACTTTTGACTTTTGAGGATATACCATCCACACATATGAGCTGATATCGTTCAGATAAATAAGATTTAAACCAGGATAGAACATTCCCACAAAGCCCAATATGGGTTTCCAGTCTCTCTAAGAGAAGGGAGTGATCAATAGTGTCAAAAGCAGCACTAAGATCAAGAAGCAACAGGACGGATGCGGAACCTTTGTCAGAGGCCATTAGAAGGTCATTTGTTACCTTCACGAGTTCAGTCTCAGTACCGGACTGGAGCATTTCATAACTGTTATTGGTCTTTAGGAAGTGATTCAGTTTTATTTTTTAGAGGAATGGGACGTTTGATATTGTCCTATAGTTGTTTAATGTCTGGATCCTGATTAGATTTTTTTAGAAGAGGCTTAATTCCCTCTATTTTTTGTTAGTTTGATACACATCCGGAGGAAAAGGAGCAATTTATTATGTTCAACATTGGCTGACCTAGCACCAGAAATAGCTCAAAGTACTTTGGCTCTGGGCTGATCGAAACGCAGATGTGTTCTGTAACTGCGCTGATTTCGTCATGGAGAATGACGAATGGTTAATTAGCCAGTTAAATTATTTATGTTCAAATCTGTCAGTTCATAGGTTAATGTTCACCACACCCACATAAGTACATGTGCAGCGCTTGCTCGCGTCCACGTCGTTATCTGTTTTCTCAATTTGCGATGACATCTGCGCTCTCTTCGACCAGGCGCGCCAGTTTTGTGAATCACACTTTTACGCTTCGTGCCCACCGACTGCATCACACATTTCTGCATTCGTAGTGCGCATTTTTCTGTATCCAACGCATACATTCTTTGCAACATGGACGATAAACTGATTTTTACTTTTTCCGAGTGGACCCGCATCCTCCTCCCTCGGCACCGTGTCTTCAGCACCAGTATAGCAACAATTATCTTCCTCAAAGTTAGTCTCATGGTGGAATGACCAGAACAGTTATCCTCGCAGCTATATATAGCTGGTATTTTCCCGCCCAAATTATAACGTTTCATGGACAGTCTAATAAAGGTACACTATGTTTATATATATATATATATATATATATATATATATATATATATATATATATATATATATCACATATATATATATATATATATATATATATATATATATATATATATATATATATATATATATATATATATATATATATATATATATATATCACATATATATATATATATATATCACATATATAGGGTTAGGGTTATATATACGTATATAGCCTCATTAAGAAGTAATTGAGGAATATACAACAAAATCATTCCTTTTATCCTGTACGTTCGTGTAAGGCAAAAATTATGCCCGCGTTGAAAATATTGAACGCATGCGGCATCTGGAATGCCACGCTGACCACTTCGACATTTCCAAGGCATCGTTTCGGATTGCTTCATTGACAATGAATTACATCCGGCGCAACGCAACGAGTTTGACGTATCTGGTGGACATGAAGTGTTAGAGATCATCGTAAGCAGGGGCTTTGGAGGGGACAATTACATAAAATGTTCTCCAGAGCAATTATTGACTGGGACACCAACAATACTGCTGTAATATTGTTTTAGTTTGTGTCATTGGTTTGCACACTTCTGTAGCTCTGCAAATTCAGCTATTGTGAGTGTGAACCCTACCAACATTAAACAAATTTACTGGATTTACCTAACAATAGCTATGTGCATTGATTGCCTTTCAGATGGTAGACACAATATTATCATTGTTCTGATTCAATTCCTATAATTTTCTTCAACAACCACAATTTTAAAACTGTTGTGCATATGTGACGACATTTGTCAATGAGTATCAGAAATATTATTTCATCAGCAATGGCATTTTGATAAAACAGATGGCTATAGCAGTGAATTTATTATATTAATATTATCAATATTATTTGTGCATAAGATTTTAAATGATCGTACATTTTTCTGTAAGATGTCTATTATGCATATTGTTTGATATCGGCCCTTATTGATTTAAAAAATAACAGTAATGCACATTTTAGGAATTTGTATCCTATTCCAAACCAGAAACCAGGCAAGCCTAGTTCACGCGCAACAGAAAGTGTTGCCCTCTCAAGATTCAAACTCGGGTTGCCCCGGTGGAAAACTCTGTCATTAACCACTACACCATAGAGCTGTACATTTGAAGCTGTCAGTATAGCATCTTGTTGTCTACCCTGAACAAATTCTCTTTTGCCACTAGGCGTTTCAACAGCTAATTCGACTATTCGTGAACGATATTGATAGAGTTAAACTGACTAATGTTTCTTACTAAGTTTAACTCCAACACAAATAGCGTCTATGTACTGTGTGGTGTTTGCCACTGGCCGTTTTAACAGAGTATTAGCCAGTAATAGGCTTTACCAGTATCTGCTAACTTACTAGAATAGGCAAGAATTGAGCAATTGCTAGCGAGACTGAAAATGAACTTCCATTCCAGAAGAAGTCGCAATATAACCATATACAGTTTTAGTTAAGACTTACTATAATGTAGATATTGAAGGGTTTAGCCAGCAATGTTTCTGTCTATATGGAATAACTCATAATGCGTACTTCACTTTGCCTGTGAGGAGATACGAACACGGAACCTATAGTTTACACGTCCATTTCTCTATGCTATTTAACAAGGGGGACTCAGTCAGTCACTCTCTCACTCAGTAAGAGACATTCGCTCTTCGTAGCTGGCTCCTATTAAGCGGTCCAGCAAAAAGGTATTTCAATTCAATATCATGTTTTCCGTAACTCTAACTTCAAATCAAGACCTTAACCATAAATCTTGCCCTAACCGTTAAACTTAACCCTGAACCATAACATAACCCTTAATTCAAATTTGAACCCAAATTTTACCACAGTTTTTACCATGAACTAAATTTTTCTTTGTTCCTGACAAGTAAGACCTGTACACAACCCCATAACCTCTCTCTCTCAACATTCAATTCCATTCACATTTCTATTTCCTCTTTCAAATTCTATTACACTAGGTGTACTATAGTCCCCAGAAAATACCTCCTAGTTCAGATAATCACAGACCAAACAAGTCATAACATACCATTTGGTAAATACCCTATGGTCAAAATCATGTCATAAACAACTAGATGTCAATGTCCCACCCCTATCATAAATCGCATACACGCCTCCCTCATAAATCACACAGTCAGCACCAATACTCTACATTACTATTGACATCACAAGTAGGCAAACATTTTCATCCCAGGCAAAAATTCTATTTCTATTCCCAGATAATGTAAAAAACGCGCTTTCAGCTAAATTTCAGAAGGTTATTTTTGTTATGATATTGTGAAAAGTATATTGAAGGACACTTTATCAGAATTTATAGTCTGCTTTGCATTTGTATACCTGAAATATTGTGACTTTCCCCAAGCCACATTCAGGTATAGTTTATGCAGTTTGACAGATGATCTCACATTCTCATGTATTGTTTCGTTGTACAATAAGGAATTTATCGTTAGCACCAAACCATAATGTCCCCACCAACATGTGTAATGGTTGATATGGGCTTCTTCTCAGAGGCGGAAACCTGATGTCAACTTTGGAGGAGACAATTACATAAGATGTTCTCAAGTGCAATTCTTGAGGGGGACACCAAAAATAGGCCCCAGATGTATTATGGTCCTAGCAACGCCCCTGCTTGATGTTGCTGTAGCCTGCTAGCAAACATTAGCTATCTGCTAGCTAACAAAGTGTGACCTGTAATTCAATGCAGTGAAAATAAAAGCTGGTGATTATTATAAATGTGTTTTTTGTATTGCGTGGTAGAAGTAAAGAAATGTCTAATATCCTTTGGTTGAACTACTTACTAAATGTCAACCACCAACGACAGACTGTCACATTCCCACACAAGAACTGTACCTACACAATGTGCCACTGCTGAGGGCTGGGAGGGCAGTGGATCAAACCATTGTGAGGCGAAGAGCTGGGGGTTCACAATCTTTAATTAAACTTAAAAATGTGATATTAAGTATATACAATAAGCACAAGTGCTTTCATTGAGTCATATTAATCATTATTGAAATTACATAGTTATGTTAACAGGGATTTATTGGGGGGGACAAATCATAGTTTTGAAAGCTAATTTTCCAGTACTCTTGTTTTACTCCAAAAAGTTGTCTAGCAAATTGCAGTAGTGAATGCTTAAGCTTCTTCCTTGCTAAAGTTGCAGTAGATATTTTGTGAAGTCTCTTTTTCACAGCTCAACAATGCATTTTGTCAAAACATATCTGTAGATGTTTTGATGTTAACTTGGGGTACTTAGAGACTTTTTAGAACATCTTACAGTCAGCTCTTGGGCTGAATTATGTGTCGTAGATAGAGGACTAATGGTCTGGCATTTTCTCTGCTGGTAGATAGCCAGTCATGTGAACAGTGGAGCGATGTGTTGGAAATTGCATGAATCTGTGAGTTCTCCCAGATTTATGGTCACTAACAACCTTTACTCAGAGAGCTTCAGTGAACTCATTTTATTTTATAATTTTAGTTATAAAAGATCAATGAAACCATAAACAAATTAGGTTTTAAAACACAAAGTCAAAGAGATTAGTGAGAAAAACTAATAGAAACAGGAAGGAAACCAAAACGCGTCATAGCCACCTAGAAGCCTTTTACTGCCAAACAAAATCAGGACATAGGACAAAGCTGTAGAGTGGTGTGCCTTTAGGAGACCCAGTGGAAGTTACCCCAAAAAATCTTGAGACTTGTCTGATAACTACTGATATACCGTTCATGAACAACTCATTCTTGTTTCGCTCTCTTCTTAAACTTGACAGTCTTCAATTTTCTTTCAAGAAACTCATAATTTTCTTTACATTTTGTCCCTCCTGCTGGACTCAATTCTGAAACAGGATTAAGCTCTGTTCTTCCATCTCAGCAGCTCTGGAGAAATCGTACAACTATCATCCAATTTTAGCACGGATAGTTACATGGTGCAAGATTTTATAGAATTTAAAATTATTGAAATGCGATTGTTGGACAAAATTGTTGTTGGACAAACACATGCACATACAGCTCTGCTTAACACAAACTCAAGAATAAAACGTTTTCGGTGTCTCTATTCTGACAGTATCCACTCACTTTTGTTTTTAAAATGCTATTTCATCTCCTAAAATAAACCATTCTGCTATTCTGCTAGCTTTTGTAGGTGCCCGCCTATTCGACTAGACAAGGATACAATGCTTACAATGTCACTGCCAACATGCTTGGCCTATATTCATTTCTCCATGGAACTCTTAGTCACACCAGATTTGATACTAAAACTGAGACTATGACAAAGAGACCTCTACACCACCTGGGAGCCCCTACGTGTCCTAATCGTTTGAATGATTGTTTGGAAAATCGAAGTGTCCTAATCAATGTTGTTTACTTGGTACTGACCAAGGTAAGCAGAATAGGGTGTCAACCTTGCTAATGCCATACTTGGCTTGCTACCCACAAACCGTTTAAAATCAAATCAATACTATGGCATTACGGTTGCATGTAAACATACTATCTGCCAATTAGACTCCCTCAACATTCAAATAGATGCACATGCAAGTTGTATAATATTACAACTTAACACACTTAATGGTCATAATAAAATCAACACATTTGCTTAAAAATAGCACAGACTGGTTTAGAAAGGTCTAGATCTGAGGCATTGCAAATTCCTTTCATGTACAAGAGCAAACAAAGACATGACGCATTCAGGGGGTTTCTGTTCAGATAAACCCGCTGACAGTATTAGCTAAGAATGTAACACATACATGCAGTATGTTTAGCATATTACATCAGGGATGTAGTCTTCAATAACAACACACAAGATGACCAAAGTCTGCTCTGTGTAAAATAAATGGATACATTGTTGTCTTTAAGAATGGAGTGATCTATAAATCAATAGGTGATTTGAGGACATTACAAAAGAGATAGTTATGCTCCCATTCCAACTTACCTACAGTAATTCATTCTAAATAAAAGCTCACATGTCCTACCGACCTAGATATTGAAAGATTTAGCAAACCCACAAGCTTAAAAGAATCTACATTATTATTTTTTTGTTTTTTATATTTTAATTTGTTGAGCTTTGTTTTCATTTGGGTATATTTAGCTTTTCCTGATGCTGGGCTCATTGCCCAGCAGAGAGGCACAGTCTCTAATTACAACATCAGAAATACATATTTAGAGCTGTGCGGCTTTTGGGAAACTCTTTATTTAAGTCTGAGGGGAGAACAATGGAGAAAACAATGCCTGGAGATTTTTACATTTATCTTACTAAGTCGACACATTCAGACCTGCTCAAGAGACTATATCTATATCCTATTGTATGTCACATTTTCCTTGGAGACAGAACCTGATTGGTGTTTTGTGTTTGCTGTTTTGTGTTTGCAATTTTTTGTTTAGTGTTAATTATCAATCAGCTGCCAGACATGATGCCAAAAACAATTATATCTATATCCCTGAATCATTACAGCTGAATGGCCTCAAAATTACATCTAGCAGAGAAAAAGTGTTAATGAATATTGCCTGTTTGGAATCGAGACGCTTCACCTACCACGTGAACTCCCTCTCCCTCTGGTTACCTTGATCATGGTTATTTACGGTGTAATAATAACAGCTCTGGGACAGAAACAGGCAATAAGACTCCCTCTACAGTGGTGTTGATGTGAGGATGCCGTGTCTTCATCCTGATAGCTGTTTGGTGTTGGCGCTAGCTCAGTTGAGGCAGGCTTGTGCAGGAAGTGGTGGGTAAGCCCCAGCAGACATTTCTCTTGGCAGACTCCTTAGAAAGCAAAAGCCTAGATGGAGATAGATGTCTCCATATTCAGACTGCAGTGGTTCTGTATCCAGATTATAAAGCAATTACAGAAGGGAACTGACTTGCCTGCACTTTAATTGTGTGAATTACTCATTTTAATTAACTTTGTTTTAATTTCTTATAAGTGGCCGTGTGGCAGTAAATTGATACCTTAGCCCAGACACGTTCTTCAATCTCACTTTTTAACGCAGCGACCTTCTGTATGAAATTAAAATGAACATTTTGTTTGGTCTGTTCACGCTCGACCACTGACAATTTCATGTCAACGTGGGCCTTTGCCATACAGTCAGCTTGGTCGCATTTGTTTCCACCCTGGTTTGGTGGTGACAATTCCCATAATAAAGGTTTCATGTAAGCCATCACTCACCGCTGTTTTGAGATAGATGTATAAACATGCTGCTAATTAGGGCTATGGCCTCAGATCTTGCCCTGCTATTTACATGAAGCCTAGACACTGGACGCTCATGCCCCACAAGCCCTCTCCACTTAACCCCCTTTGTCCACCACCCCACCACCTCCTGGACCTGGACAAAAATGTATCCCGGCAGGGTAAATATTGTGTGGGAATGGCTGAATTATAAAGGTTTCCCCCTTTACCTGAGGAGATATCTAAGGAATGCTGTGCTTCTTAGAAACACCCAGTATTCAGCTGTGAGTTGTGTTGGTTAAGTAGTTCATTAATGGACATTAACGCTTTTCTCCCTTAACAACAGACCACCACACTTAGGGAGTCTTGCTCTGCAACTCCTAACAAGGCAGTGAGTAACAGAAACACCAACACCAACTCAAAAATCTGAGACTGTTAGAAGACGGTGAAGGTGAGAAATGCTGCATTCCTGGTTAGAGGAAACTGTTTTGGGTAATATTCCTGGTGTTATGGAAGCATACTGTCCATGCCTGGGTGATCTCCAAACAGTTACATGCAGTATGTTTAGAGTTGTTTCCTGAGATTCTCTATTGAAAATGCTGGTCAATTTATACACTATGTATAGTTCCATATTGATGATCTAAAGATCATCAATAGGGAACTATAATCTGAAGATCATCAATACATTTTTCAGACAATGAAAAAAATGACTTTCAAATCATTTGTCATTTAACTGATTTAGTTTTGGTTTGAATTAGGTTTTTCCCAAACAGTAGGCTACTTCCCTCTTCATGACTGTTTTTATACTTCTGTTCTTTCTCTCTCTTGATCAAAATGCTTGTTGTAGTTTGGTGAAAGAAGAACACCTTCTGGTTTGTATTTTCCTATCCTGCA
The DNA here is from genome assembly GCA_016801105.1 of Esox niger. Lineage (NCBI taxonomy): Eukaryota > Metazoa > Chordata > Actinopteri > Esociformes > Esocidae > Esox > Esox niger. The sequence goes on from JACXGJ010006924.1 coordinate 12,502, forward strand.
TTGTACTAAATACAGTTGGGACACAATTCTTTATTACATATTATCACTGTTTCTCTGATTTTCTTTTTCTCACTCTTGCTCTCTCCCCTTCTGTTTTCCTTAAGGATATTTACATTGAAAATTGGGTATTTCCAAATGATTAACGATAAAACAAAAATGTATGAAGATAGTTTCCAAATGGTAGAGAAGAATTGGTCATTATGTACCTAAAGACAAACACATTCAAAGCCATAACATGGGGCACGTCATTGTCAATGAAAAATATAACTTGGTTGTAAATGTAACCCTAATCACACTGATTAAGGTCAGCTATTTACCATGGCCTGAACATTACGCCCAAAGGGTGTCAAATATTGTATTTTCCTTCAGGGAGCCAAAGTTGTATTTAAATCTAAGTTCCCCTTAAATTTGCTTGTGATGTGTATACTGTAGATCTACGTCACCCTTACAAAATTCTGCCAGAAGATTCTACCTTAACTATTGACATAAACATCTCGTTTTCAGTCAGAAATGCCTCAGTTATAGAAAAATATCTTACAGGTAAGTTATGTGGGGCACTATCAGCACCACAATCAAATTTCCCCCTGACTGAATCTCAATTACACAGTGCTCCACAATCCCTGAAGCAAGCATCTGTGGTTATCATTTTGGCCATGTAAGAGTAATTCTACCCCAGGGCGTGGTGGTGAAACCCAGAGCCTCACATGAGTGGCTAGATCAGTCCACACCTCTGGTCAACAACTAATCAGTATCAGCTTTATTCGCCAGGTATGTGTACAAATACAAGGAATTTGTCAATGGATTATACAGGATCACAATTTGCTTACTCATAAAAGACATAAACAAAGGGCACTCAACAAGACACACTGACTGCAATATACAGTACACATGAATACACAAAATAAACCAAACAACGACAAAGTAAGAGTGTTGAGACTAGTGCAATGAGCAGGATATAAAGGGTGCTGGCAAAAAATATTATTGTGCAGGTATTATTATTTACATAATGACAGCGGATGTGATCTAATATATATATATATATATATATATATATATATATATATATATATATACACAACAGAGTGCAAACAATGCTGGAATATATATTTTTTTTAGTGCAGGTGTAATGTACAAGAGGAAGGTAGATATGATATAATCAGTATGTATACAGTATGAATAACACTGAATTACAGGATGACACATTTTTTAAAATAAATAAGTAGTAGACAGGTGGATGCTAGGGTCAGAGTTTCTAGGTGGTTATACAGTGATTGTGCCTGGCATTAAGTGACTGAAGTTGACTGTTCATCATAGTGATGGACTGTGGATAGAAACTGTTCCTGTGTCTGTTAATTTTGGTGTACAGTGCTCTGTAGCACCTACCAGAGGGAAGGGGTTGGAACCGGTTGTATCCAGGGTGTCCTTTTACTGACTCTGTTTTTTGTAAGTCCTGGATGGAGGGTAGGATGGCACCAATGATTTGTTCGGCAGTTCTGACTGTCCGTTGTAGTCTGTTCCTTTCCAGTTTCGTGGCAGATCCAAATCAAACAGTGATGGACGTACAGAGAACAGATTGGCATTTTTAATGATGACATCTGTGTTGGGCTGAGAATGGTGATGGGTTGCAGAGTCGGGGGGCTCCTCCTGAAGTCCAAAGTCATCTCCACAGTTTTGAGCAAAGTTCCAGGTTGTTCTGACTACACCAGAGGACTAGTTCTTCAACCTCCTGTCTGTAGGCAGACTCGTCACCGTCCCGGATGAGGCTGATGACTGTTGTGTCGTCTGCAATCTTCAGTATTTTGACAGATGGGTCTCTTGAGGTGCAGTCGTTGGTGTAAAGACAGCAGAGCAGTGGGGAGAGCACGCAAACCTGGGGAATGCCGGTACTGATTGTTTGGGTGCTGGATGTGGCGTTCCCAGACTCACCTGCTGACTCCTGTTTGTCAGGAAGGTGGAGGCTGGCACACTGAGCAGGATGAGTGTGTTATGAAGGATGTCTTGGAGGATGGTGTTGAACGCTGAGCTGAAGTCCACGAACAGAATCCTTGCATATGTCCCTGGAAAGTCAAGGTGTTTCAGGACGTAGTGCAGTCCCATGCTGACAGCATCATCCACAGACCTGTTAGCGCTGTAGGCAAAGTGCAAGGAGTCTAACAAGGGGTGATGTCGTTCAGGTGGGCCAATACCAATCTTTCTAAGCATTTCATGACCACAGATGTGAGGGTGACAGGTCTATGGTCATTCAATCCATCAATTGAAGGGCCTGTGAAACCCTGTGCAATTTGGATTGAGTTTTCCTCAAGGACCTATCTTGATTTTGAAGCTGTGTCACCTCTTGCCTAGGTATATAATACTTCTGGAAGGCCAGCTCCAGGAAGGGTATTGGTGGTTCCAAACATCTCTTTCACAATGAGTTCCTGGGAACTTTCCATGCACATTCACATTCGACACAATGTCACCTTGGGCAGCTCCACCATGGCAATGGATCCATTTCGGTACCCGGAATTACACTCAAGCGAGGGACCAATCATTGAACCGTGGCACATTTTATCACTTCAATGCTGATTGTTTGTCATTTCATCAATATCTTTTTTTGATTCAGCACATTGTACCTGTGTATATACAGTGGTGTGAAAAAGTGTTTGCCCCCTTCTTGATTTCTTATTTGTTTGCATGTTTGTCAACTTAAATGTTTCAGATCATCAAACAAATTCAAAACATAAGACAAAGATAACACAAGTAAACACAAAATACAGTTCTGAAATGAAGGTTGTTATTAGTAAGGGAAAACAAAATCTAAACCCACATGGCCCTGTGTGAAAAAGTGATTGCCCCCTACAACCTAATAACAGGTTGGGCCACCCTTAGCAGCAACAACTGCAATCAAGCGTTTGATGTAACTTGCAATAAGTCTTTTACACCGCTGTGGAGGAATTTTGACTCATCCTTGCAGAATTGTTGTAATTTGGCCACATTGGAGGGTTTTCGAGCATGAACTGCCTTTTTAAGGTCATGCCACAGCATCTCAAAGGATTAGGGGTCAGGAATTTGACTAGGCCACTAAAGTCTTCATTTTGTTTTTCTTCAGCCATTCAGAGGTGGACTTGCTGGTGTGTTTTGGATCATTGTCCTGCTGCTGAACCCAAGATCGCTTCAGCTTGAGGTCACGAACAGATGGCCGGACATTCTCCTTCAGGATTTTTTGGTAGGCAAGAGAATTCATGGTTCCATTTACCACAGCAAGTCTTCCTGGTCCTGAAGCAACAAAACAGGCCCAGACCATCACACTACCACCACCATATTTTACTGTTGGTATGATGGACATAATTTGAAATGCTTTGTTACTTTTATGCAAGATGTAATGGGACACACACCTTCCATAGAGTTCAACTTTTGTCTCGTCAGTCCACAGAGTATTTTCCCACAGGTCTTGGGGATCATCAAGATGTCTTCTAGCAAAAATGAGACAAGCCTTTTCTGTTCTTTATGCTCAGCAGTGGTTTTCGTCTTGGAACTCATTTTTTCCCAATCTCTTATGGAGGAGTCATGAACACTGACATTAAATGAGGCAAGTGAGGCCTGCAGCTCTTTGGATGTTGTTGTGGGGTCTTTTGTGACCTCTTGGATGAGTCGTCGCTACGCTCTTGAGGTTATTTTGGTTGTCCGGCCACTCCTGGGAAAGTTCACCGCTGTTCAATGGTTTCGCCATTTGTGGATAATGGCTCTCACTGTGGTTCGCTGGAGTCCCAAAGTCTGATGGATTTCAATGACTTTCTTTCTCATTCGTTCCTGAACCTCTTCTTATCTTGGCATGATGTATAGCTTTTGAGGATCTTTCGGTCTACATCACTTTGTCAGGCAGGTCCTATTAAAGTGATTCCTTGATTGAGAACAGGTGTGGCAGTAATCAGCCTGGGTGTGGCTAGGGAAATTGAACTCAGGTGTGATAAATCACAGTTGAGTTGTGTTTAAACATGGGGGGCAAAAACCTTTTCACACAGTGCCATGTGGGTATAGATTTTGTTTTCCCTTACTAATAACAACCTTCATTTCAAAACTGCATGTTATGTTTACTTGTGTTATCTTTGACTAATAAGTACATAAGTACAAATAAGAAATCAGGAAGTGGGCAAACACTTTTTCACACCACTGTACAATGGTACGTTTCCACTTCATAGACAGATGCACAGCTCTGCCCGTCTTAGGTTTTTCCATTGTCAAAGGTGAGATCTGACCTTTCCTTGGCTATCCAGCCCTCTTCACTGGCCATGTTTTCGGTTCTGTACAGTGATAGATCGAGTTAACTTAAGTGTGAATAATATGTACAGATTAACAACACCATATCTCCACCCTATGAATACTCACGGTTGTCTTCTGTGAACATCCAGAACATTTTGTGTTGCAGAGCTCACCAGTGCATTCTTTTCTTATCAGAATGCACCAAACTGTTGATTTGACCTCTCCTAATGTTCCTGATATTTCTCTGACGCTGCTTTGACGGCATGTTGTGGATTCACAGAAACTGCTTCCAAAATGGAATGCCACACCTGGAATGTACCAAGGGGTACACCTAGCAACCCATTCCCAACTGCCAAAGTAGGCCAAATGCCACACACTCTTCCTACCAGATCTACCACTAAAGTAATATAAAAAAATACAATTAAATAAAGAATTTACAGTCAGGTGGCTCCATCCCTCCAAAATCTAGATATCTAACCATCTTTCCCAGTATGCCACAAATTGTTCAATTTTCATCTGCAATAACTGTCTTTGTCTTACTCAGATTTTTTACAAGGTTTTGGAATTTCTCTAGTTGTAACATTTCTTTAGATGTAGTCCCAAAAATACATATTTTACCAATTGCCTGTATATCCACCTTTAGCACATTTTTATTACATTCCGTATACAGTTCTGGAAAAAAAAGACCTCTGCACCTCTTTCTTTTCATTTCAAAGAAGTTGAACGGGAAGGTTTTTAGTGAGGAACAGCGTTCAATTTGCAGTGGTCTCTTAACTGGAACCCCTCTGTTCCTCACTCAAAACATTCCTTTTAAACTTTTTTGGAAAGTAAAGAAATAGGTGCAATGGTCACTTAATTTTTTCCAGGGCTGTATTAGTAAAATATTTTCAGCAAAACATGCATCCTGTATTTAACAACTTAAATTATGTAAAATGAACTACAACATACAGCTAACCACTTTAATAAAGACTACTGTAGAGTATGAGGGTTAAATCATATATTAAAAACGGGTGCTTCCACACAGTTGTGAAATTAACACCCCATCATGCTTATGGTCAAAATGCTGGGCAGGCCCAGTCACCCATTATTTAGGCTACCATGGTTTGAAGGAGAGATCAAACACATTTTGAAAAAGGACTGATTACTCGTGCATGTTTGGCAATAACTTTAGTTTGGTTTGTTAGGATCCTCATTAGCTATTGCACATGCAGCATCAATTAATCCTTAGGTCCACACAAAACACATGAAAGGGTACAGAACAGTTATATCTTTTATTTAAAAAAAACCAATATATTCTCTGTATGTATACATATACAAATGGCAAGACTCAAAAAAACAATAAAAGGCCTATTGAAACATTCAAATATATACATGTTCAAATTGATAAGTAAAGTAAAGCTAAAATTGCCAGTTATGAAGAAGCTTAACTTGCTAACGTTTTAAAACAGTATGTCATGGCCAGTTTCCATACTACATCTCATCCCAATTGAACACTTAGGGAAGATTCTTACATGGTAGAGTAAAATGCTGTATCAGTTGCCATTAACAAAACCATAAATTATGGAGTAGAACTCCAGTAGAGTTCCAGACACTTGTAAAATCAATGCCAATATGCATTGCAGCTGTTCTGGCGGCTCAATCTAATAAAACATAAGAAATAAGCTCATTTTCCTTGGATAGAAAAGGGTGCGTGAATGATTGAAAATCATGGTTCCCAATCATTTAGATTTTTTAAAAATTGATTGTAGGGTTCAAGTTTGAATCGTGGTCGTAACCTACTAAGGGAAGCAGGGTAGTCTACTCAAGAACATTGGGCCAGTAATCCATAGGTTGCTAGGTCCAAGCTGATGAGGTAAAAAAAATAGTATTTCTGTCCTTGAGCATGAAAATCTACCCTAATTCCTCCTACGTCATATTGTAAATAAGAATGTGTTTTTAGCATACTTACCTGGCCAAATAATGTTTACTAAAACATGCATTCAGAAGTGCATGAATTGGCTCAGCGCCATCCAAGGCTGTTTGGTTTGGGTGAAGGAAAATAATTTGCCTTGCCCCATCACATTCTTCATGGTTTGACGGGCAGTGAACACCTGAAAGCCCAGTTGCTGGACAGTGAATGCGTAAGTGCAGGCTGTACACCACCATTACACTACAGTATGTTTAAGTAATGTATTAATTTTGCTGCAATTCTGCTGCTGAGTTAATCCAGCAGTTTGCACCTCTTTTTTGCAAGGGTTGCCAGAGATTGTAATCATATGGAATGATAAAATAATTCAATGTAAGAGTAAGAGTGGGGAAGAAAGAATGAAAGAAAAACTGGCAGCTGTTCCTTTTTTTGGTTTGATACAATCAAGAATGCTTCGCATCCCCTTACTTTGCCTTCCAACACTCAAAAGAACACAGAACATAAATATTTACCAAATCCCCACACAGACCCTAAACACTGAAGTATTAATTTAAACAAAAAACAAAGGCCACAAACGGCAAAGAAATGTAATATATACACAAACATATCATGGATGATTGATAACTTGCAGACTGGGGATCTTGTTGGAATATCAGAGTTCAAATGTATTCCCAGTAATAATTTAGCCTTTATAGAACCGTATATGCCAAAAAACATTCTACTTAGACAGCGCCACCAATTTTGACTGAAAGAATGTGTATGATTCATTTTAATAGGTTTCTCTTGACTGCAGATACACTGCTCTGGCCTTGGGTTTCCACCTTATCAGTTATAGAAGACTATACATTTTTTACAGTGTTCTCATAGTAAAAACTGAAAGAGTAAGAAAAATCCTTTCCCAGGTCTAGCAGACAGAAGCCGATATCAACTTGAAGGATGTCCATTCAGAAGACCAGTAATGGTGTCAGGGAGTTTTCCTGGGATTTGCTTGGTCTTTGCATAATGGTTCACAAATTCACAGGCATCTAGTTACTTATATTTGATATTTACCAGCCTGGGAGGGACTTGGACTTCATTTACATCTTGGGAGGAACCTAGACATCATTACCATCCTGGGAGGCACCTAGACATCAGTACCAGGCTAGGAGTGCAACTAGTCATCAGTATGAGCCTGGGTGGCACCAGTTCAACAATATCAGCCTGGCAAGCAACTATTCATCATTACCAGCCTGGGTGGCACCTAGTCCTCATTCCCAGCATGTGGGGCAACTATTCATCATTATTAGCATACAGTGGTGTTAATAAGTTTGCATACCCTGGCAGAAATGTTGAAATAAGGGCATTGATTTTGAAAATATGACTGATAATTTAGTGTGGGTGACGGAAAATAATTTGCCTTGCAAATAATTTAAGGATAATGATCATATGAACCCAATTATTATCCCATCGTTGTCTCCTTTTTAAATCATAACAATAACAGAAATCACCCAAAAGGCCCTGATCAAAGGTTACATACCTTTGTTACAGACACACTAGGTGACACACACAGGTAAAAATGCAATTAAACAGTGAATTTCCCACACCTGTGGCTTTTTCAAATTGCAATTAGTGTCTGTGTATAGTCAATGAGTTTGTTAGCTCACACATGGATGTACTGAGCAGGCTAGATAATGAGCCACGGGGAGCAGAAAATAACTGTCAAAAGACCTGCATAACAAGGTAATGGAGCTTTATAAAGATGGAAAAGGATATAAAAAGATATCCAAAGCCTTGCAAATGTTCAATCACTTACTAAGAAGTGGAACATTCAGGGATCTCTTGACACCAAACCAAGGTCAGGTAGTCTAAGAAGGATTCCAGCCAAGACTGCCAGAAGAATTGTTCAGGATACAAAGAAAAACCCACAGGTAACCTCAGGAGAAATACAGGCTCCTCTGGAAAAAGACAGTGTGGTTGTTTATTGGAGCACAATATGATGATACTTGAACAAAAACGTGCTGCATGGTCGAGTTGCCAGAAAGACGCCTTACTCTGCCAATTTCACAAAAAAGCCCAGTTACAATATGCCCAAACACACCTTGACATGCCTCAAAACTTCTGGCACACTGCAGTTTGGAGTGATGAGACCAAAATAGAGCTTTATGGCCACAACCATAGAGAGGTCAACATAGCCTATAGTGCAAAGAATACCATCCCCACTGCGAAGCATGGTGGTGGCAGGGTGTGTGTGAGCTCTAAAGGCAGAGGGAATCTTGTGAAAATGTATGGCAAGATTAATGTAGCATGTTATCATAAAATACTGCCAGACAATTTGCATTCTTCTGCACGAAAGCTGCACATGGGACACTCTTGACTTTCCAGCATGACAATGACCCTAAGCACAAGCCCAAGTTGACCATCCAGTGGTTACTGCAGAAAAAGGTGAAAGTTCTGGAGTGGCCATCACAGTCTCCTGACCGTAATATCATCAAGCCACTCTGGGAAGATCTCATATGTGCAGTTCATCCAATTTTCTCCCTGATGTCCTTACACAGCTCTCTGGTCTTGGCCATTGTGTAGAGGTTGGAGTCTGTTTGAGTTTGTGGACAGGTGTCTTTTATATAGGTAACAAGTTCAAACAGTTGCAGTTAATACAGGTTTAATACAAGCTTCTTAAAGAAAAACTTAGAGGTCTGTGAGATCCGGAATTCTTACTGGTTGGTAGGTGATCAAATACTTAGGTCATGCAATAAAAGGCAAATTAATTATAAAAAAATCATACAATGCAATTTTTGTTGAGTTTTGTTTCAGATTCCGTCTCTCACAGTTGAAGTGTACCTATGGTAAATATTACAGAGCTTTCTAAAGTAGGAACACCTGCAAAATCAGCAGTGTATCAAATACTTGTTCTCCCCACTGTATTTATAATTGATAAAAAGGGGTTCAATACATGGACAAATAAATACATTATTGTTACTGCATTTGATGGACCACTTAAATGTGTCGATATGAATATTTTCCCCAGGTACAAAGTTAGACGTGAGTTGTTTTTTTCACCCCTCCCCATCGCTCAATTCTGAGTGGGAGACCTTCCCAAGCTGTCTTCTGCCTATAGCTCCCAAAATAGAAATACGGCGCCCACTCCGACAATGATAATTGGCCCACAGTCCCTCAAGGTGACATGATAGCAATAATATCGACATGATGTGCAAGTGAGCGCTGCAGTAACTGATCGCTCACCATAATTTTTTTGAAGTATTGGTATTATAATACTTTTTTTATCTATAGTGCTTAAATTGTACATTTGCATTCTCAACAGTAATACAATGTATAGACTGAGTAAACATTTTTAAATAAGACCATGTTAAGTCTTTTGTCTCTCCTACAAACCAATTTAATAGTGCACTCCTAAATAGGGATGGATATTGTTAGTTGTTTTTACGATTCAGGTTCCAAATCTATACTTTTCAAGAATTTCAAATAATTTGCAGTTTTAAATTGGTCTTTTGTTGGTCTTTTTAGCATCATCCTTAAAAGCAGAGCGGTGTGTGTCCTGCCCTTGGTGTGTATACCAATACTTCAACTGAACCGTCAAGTACTAATTCTATTAGATTTTGGTTGGTTGTTACATAATGCACCATATTATTACATTTTCATCAATAAAAAGGTTTAACTCACGCATTTAGTAATAATCAATGCATTATGTAATAATTTATTACATAAAGCAGGGAAATGTATTACATATTGTGTTCCAATTGTTTATTACAAAATGCAGGTGTTATTACATAATGAAGTAAAAGTTTATTACATTTTGGCAAGGTAATGCAGTGTTATTACATAACGTCCCATGCACAGCATCCATGCAGAAGAATGCAAATTATCTGCCAGGATTTTCTGATAACATGCTAAATTCACCTTGCCATCAATTTTCACAAGATTCCCCGGGCCTTCAATTCTCACACCCCCGTGAGCCACCACCATGCTTCACCGTGGGAATGGTATTCTTTTCACTACATGCCTTGTTGACCCCTCTCCAAACATAGCACTTATGTTTATGACCATACAGTAAAGCTCTATTTTGGTCTTGTCACTCCAAATTACATTGTGCCAGAAGCTGTGACGTGTGTCAAATTGTAACCAGGCTTTTTTGTGGCATTGGCACAGTAAAGGCTTCTTTTTGGCAACTTGACCATGCAGAACATTTTTTGTTCAAGTATCGTCGTATTGTGCTCCTTGAAGCCTGTATTTCTCCTGAGGTTACCTGTGGGTTTTTCTTTGTATCCCGCAGAATTCATCTGGCAGTCTTGGTCTACCTGACCATGGCTTGGTATCAAGAAATCCCAAAATGTTCCACTTCTTAATAAGTGATTGAACAGTACTGACTGGCATTTGCAAGGCTCTGGATATCTTTTAATATCCTTTTCCATCTTTATAAAGTTCCATTATTTTGTTACGCAGGTCTTTTGACAGTTCTTTTCTGCTCCCCATGGCTCATTATCTAGCTAACAAACTTATTGACTATTTATACACTGACTCTATGTCATCAGAAGTAATCACTTTCAAACATAGAATTTTATGGCCAACAGAGGTATGACGGTGATTCTACTCAGAGATTATTCACATATAAACAACATCTTTCAAACGTAACATAATAGTATGTTTAAAATAATAGTTATTCACTAAAGTCCCAGACTGCATCTTTAACTCCTTTAGTGACCTAGTGTGCAAAGGATAATGATCAAAGTTAGCTATTTTGTTATGGTTGTTAGCTTGTACAGATGGGATTGAACTTTTTGCCTGCTTTGTGAAGATATAAATTACATGAATATGATAGACAAATCAGGTTGTCTATATAAAGGTCTTCCAGTTATTTTCCAAATGTCTGTATAATCAGACTTTGGAGGCTCATGGAATTTGTATTAATATATACTTCTGGAGGTATTTTCCTATCCGGTATCAGTCATGCAAATGTGTCTTTTTCCATCAATGTAGAACCTTGGCAATTAGAGTTCATAAAGTTATCTAATCCTGCAGCCCTTTGTGGTAGCTTTAGTGCGTTCTGACAAGATTGTGTTTGGTGTTCGTTTTTGTCTGCTATTTGCGCTACTGATGTGGTTCATTGGTGACAATTTACTCCCTTCGCTGAGTCAAGCTCAACCAAGCAGATGAAAATATTAGCTTACCCCCCCTCACACCCTACTCCAACTCTAGATCTATGATGGTCGAAATATGTAATGTTTTCACATTATTGAATGGAAATCTTGTGTAGCTATTGGTCAGTCTAGCTAGGATAATAATCTTAACTATGAAGCATGAATATTTATAACGTTATTATTACAGTGGAAATAAAAAGTCTACACAACCCTGTTAAAATGGCAGGTTTTTGTGATGTAAAAGAATGAGACATCGATAAATAATGTCAGAACTTTTTCCACGTTTAATGTGACCGATAATGTGAACAATTCTATTAAAAAACAAAAATGAAAAATAAGGTGTGTAGACTTTTTATATCCACTGTATATACATATGTCCATTCTGTTCTTCTCCGTATGAGTTTCCAGGAGACATACTGGCTTCAGCAAGAGCTGTTTTTAACGTACTTGTTTGATGTGTATGATTGAAAAAAATAAGATCAAATTATCAATGCTTCAGGATCATAGTTTACTGAACTCAAGTTAAACATAAAAGCCTGTGCATATGCAAACATGGGTCTATCATCAGCTTATGTTAATAAGGCAACAGAAATGTCAGTTGTGTGTTTTTCTGCAATTTCAACCGGGTAAAGCCGGCATATTGTTATTTTCAAAAATTATAGTGCTTGATTTTATATTTAGACATGTTTTTTTGTAATTCATATTGATATAGAACATACACTTTTTTAATGTTAGTATTGCCTAAAAGAAAGACATTTGTTATATTAAATTCTTCCTAAGACGCTGTCATGTCACAGCAACTTCCAACGGGCTCAGGAGAAGAGAATAGACGTATGTGACATGTCTTCCTCCTAGTCATTCAAGCCAAACCATTTGTGCTCCATGCGCAACCAGGCAATCATTTAGTTAGCTGCACCTGACTGACGTCCTCAGTTAGCTTTGGTAGGTACCCAACCCATATGAGGGTGTAAATAGAACATCAGCAAGGTAACAAAATCTCTGCTGAGCTGACAATGACATGCCTGACATCACAATATGCTTGGCAATTGCTCCTCCTCTAAGGAGTGCCCAGCCATATTACTCAAACTAGACAGTGGCTCAAACTAGACTGTGGTAATCAGTTTGACAATGTTTAAGAGCCACTGCATGATTTAGGTGACTTTCTGTGAGCAAAATGTGTAGTTTTTGAGCTTTCAAAATAGCTCACATACACTAGAAATGCATCAATAATTTCTTCCAACATTTTACATACATGAATGCATGATCAAGAATCCAGCAAAGCTCTTTGTTCAAATCTATACCACGTTGTTGAGATCTTTTTAACTGTGTACTTGGTTGGTTAGTTCCTGTTTGTAACCGCTGAGCACTGGTCCTTGGTTTAGCAAACAAATATGCTTGTGATTCTTACATTAAATGGGGAACAAGGTGCTTTGTTGGAGGCATGTCTTGGAGTTCAAAGTTACAATTAAAGGAATCTTCAAAAAGTATTAGGCATTTCTGGTTTTCTATTTTCACTAACATTTAGCAGGTAGAAAGGGAAGAGATGGGGGAAGAAGAGGAGTGACGCTAAAGAGGGTGGGTGTAGGGGGAGCAGAGGGTTGGAAGCTGCTACTGGTTTTTAATTAGTTGTGTAGATTTGGTAATCCATGGAGGAATGCTCAACATGCTGACAACCAAAGAGCAATTGTAATTATCCACAGCACAGACGTCAGAACTCTTTCTAACACAGGTACACGTGTACATACGTAGGGCGTACACACACACACACACACACACACACACACACACACACACACACACACAAAGGCTCTCATTCCCTTCCACCTCTCAGCGGCATACAATCTCTTTATTTTTGATGTTGTATTGGTATATAAAGTGTGTACACCACTTTGAAAGATGTAATGAAGTTATGTTCAGAAGCCCTTTAGAATGTTTTGCTATTTGAGATTGAAGACTATTCGAAACATCACAGTGACATTTCTCATAAGAACAAGGAGTGATGCAGTTGTTCTCTCGTCAACTCTAATACTGTACAGGCTAGTATGCATGTTGTTAATGTAAGTTTTACACTTGCAGTGAAAGACAAGTCCTGCTGCTCTCTTTTGAGCCATCTGCAGCTTTGCAGGGGTACATCATACAGAACAAACATATAATTGACATAGCCAATTCACACTTACATATATCACACTTCATTGAAACGCAGACCATTTAACCCATAGTTGACTCTTTAGGAACACAGGATACAATTTCCCCTCACAGCATGCCCTCCTGGGGGCCAATAGGGAACTGGGAAATACCCCTAATGATGTGCCCTCTCACAGTTCAGGCCTGTCTGCTTTAATGTGTTTTACAGGATAACAGCAGGATGCAGTATGAGTACATGTATATGACCCTGTTTGGGTGAAATGTGTGTGTTTATGTCCCATTGGGTGAATCTGATTACTTCTACACCAGTTGTCTCCTAATTTCCAAACCACCAACCGCTAGCAACAATGCCAATATAGGCCTACTGCATGCACAACCCAGTAACGAGGTGGAAGAGCCTTAAAACATACAGCACCTAAACGCCAAAACGGCTGTCATTGAATTCATCTGAACTTGACACATGTAGAGGTGTTGCGGTCTGATCAAAGAGTATTACTTGCAAAAGTGTCCCCTGATGAAAAGTGTCTGACTTCAAACACCAGCAGAAAAACAGCTTGTGGTTCTGATCCGCTTGCAGAACCGCACGGAATCCATATGGTAGAATCTAGTGTAACTGAGCATGTGTGAGGAAATAGAGATAAGATGAAACTGCTTAGTATTTGCCTAGATTGTCATTTGTTTTTCATCACAGTCATCCTGACGATTGACGATTTCTAATTTTAACGCACAAATGTCAAATAAGTCTTCTTAGCACAGTATAAAGTTATTAGGTCAATTTTACAAAGGGAGCCAAGATTTCCTCGGAAATATGTTGTTTATGTTGAGTTCACTTTTATGGCGTCTTTGTAGGCCTATTAAAAAGCAACTGCACATGTAGAGAATGAACCTTGTCTTCAATACAAAATAAACACGTATATTCACAGATACAAATACACATCTGAAAAACATTCACAATGAAAAATTAAAAGGTCTGAAATCAGTTTTTCGAATATCCTACAGGGCAGTAAAACATCCAATCTCAGGATATCTTTTGTAACTTATTCCGTACATACATGTAATGTATTGGCAGCTTGGCGTGGTTGTCTAGCGCTGTGCTCTGAGTTTGATTATAATCTCAGAGATCAGAGAGAGTGATGACACAGACTGATGTCTTTGTAACTCTGCTGTGCTTGGCTATCACTTCTCCATGGCGCTGGTTTCAGCAGACCAGGACACACGCGGGTTAGCCTGTAAGTCAAACAAGCTGTGTTTGTTCCACTACCTCTGCCTGCTCTGGGACAGTACATCTCCAATTTGGCCACATGCTTTACTACACCATGTGGGTCACATCTTTCCAATCTTAGGCCTGGTGTGCATTCGCTCTCTTACTCCACACACTGTACACTCTTACCAAAAAAGTTCCAAAAGGGTTCTTTGGCTGACCCCATAAGAGAACAATTTATGGCTCCCGGAACCCTTAAGGGTTCACTTTTGGGTGTTCTACTAGAATCCTTTTTGAGAAAGTTCTATACTCAACAAAGTAAGGTTCTTATAAACAAAAATGGTTCTTCTAAGTGTTCTTCTACAGGAACAGCCAAAGAACCCCTTTGGAACCCTTTGTTCCAAAGAGTATATAAATTGTGAACAGAAATATGAATACAATACAATGAAATCAGTCAAATGAAATAAACTCATTAGGTACTAATGATTCCATAAGACTGGGAAAACAACACATCTGTTGGTGACACACAATGTAATGGGGAGAGACACAGGCAATAAACACCGGACAAGGGTTTATGTCCCTGAAGGACATTAAATTAATGTAGGTGGCAGAGGAGGAGAGGGGAAAATCAAAAGCAATCAATCCTTCTCCAGGGGTGGCTGCGTCATCTTTAGCACAGCGTCCTGGTGGCGGATTGGGAGGATTGGGAGTGGGCGGTTGTAGTCTTGGCAGACTCTGCACCCTCCATCTCCTGGCTGTCTTCCTCCACCTCCATAATGCTGCAAATCTTGTCGCATCATCAACTTCTGTAACCTATTTATTTTCAGGCTCAGCTCCAAGCTGCTCCCTGGGAGCCTTCAAATACCTCCTCTGCCAAAGTCCCAATAGGAGGAAGGTGTGTAGGGGTGGGGCTGGCACTGCTGGCTGCCCCCAGAAGATTCTGGAAGCTACCATTTTTCTCCTTTGGTGGCGTTGGTGCTACATTGATTCAATACGTTATGGGCACGTTTGCTCCTCAATACCTTAAAAAAAGATAAGAACATAAGTCCGAAAAGCAGTCATGTACAGAGACATGGCCAAGTTCCATGGATGGTTGTGGCCAAAAATATTGGCATGCTCACAGTTCCAACAAATAACTCCCTACTGTCTCTAAATATAAGATGAAATTTACCCAAGTCTTTGATCTCTTTTTTCCCCTTTTAATATTACAAAATCTTTCTTTTTGAAAATAATATATCCTCTATTATGAACTTAATAAATAATTTAAAATCAGAAAATAAATAGAAATGGCATTGACAAAATGATTGACACCCTAGACTTATTAATTAATTTGTAACACATCCTTTGGCTAAAATAAGTACAACCAAGAGCTTCCTGTAGTCATGGATGAGCTTCCTGCATCACTGTACTAGGTGTTTAGACACATGATATTTGACAAAGACTCAGCTTTCTAAACACTAGATTAAACACTCTAAAGTGTCTTGCTATTTTACAAATTGTGTGACAGCATGTATACATTCAAGGCACCCAGAGGCAACCAAAGCTACTGTGAAGTCTTCATTTTGTCTGTAAACATAGACATGGTGTGGTTATTTACATAGGAAATTATTTCAAAACCATTGTGGCATGTTAAGGTGAGTTTTGGCTCATTTTATTCAGGCTTTCTAGCAGTTGGCCTCCTAACATACTGTAGTGCAAATGCTGCACTTCTGCTGGCCGGAGTACTCTACTCATCTTTATGACTGCGGTAGCCTAATGACATTAAATGAATGCTCCTGTGGCTTATTGGGAGAGCTCTGACAGGACTCTGGGACAATAAAGTGCAGAGCCGGGAGGGTAACAAGGTGAGACAGGGTTGTTGTAACAAGAGAGAATTGTGTGTCATGAAATTCTGTTGTCAGATGATACTACGGGCCATGTCAGTACTCATCTCAATGGAGGGAGGAAGCTGTTGATTGATGGTTAGGGCAGCTGGCGGTGAAGATAATTAGCCAGAGTGCCTGGACGTTAGTTAAGATTAGTGGGTTGCTAGGAGTACGCAAGAGCCCGCATCCCTAATATTCCGTCTAATATTCATCATCTTTGCTAGATGCGTGTCCACTGCTGGTACGGAACCAACTGCCCCGGCAGGTCAAAGAAGGGTGCACAAGCTACGACCCCAGGGTGGGGTCTCATTGGCTCTGGGAGCTAAGTATTTTTTAAAACCTACTTTATTATTTTGTTTGTTTTGTTTGTATAGTTTTAAATGGATATTAGCCCCATGATACTAGCTGAAAGGACGGACATTGAGTGGTATTAGGGCTTCTTTTCCTGGGAGTTGGTGCTCTATTACGGTGTGCGTGTATACTACAATATACAGCCCCCTCCAAAAGTATTGGAACGGTAAGGCAAATTCCTTTGTTTTTGTTGTTCACTGAAGACATTTGGGTTTAAGATCAAAATATCTTAGTATGAGACATGAGTTCATAATTTCAGCTTTAATTTCCTGGTATTCACATAACAGGAATTCCCCTTTGGCTCTAAGCCTTGGTGTCACAATTATGTGGTGCAGATGCAAGTTGCAGATAACATCACAATCTAAACATGTGATTTTGCTTATCACTTCACAGTAATGTTAGCTAACGTGAAGCAATGTCATAAATCATGTTGTTTCAATAAAATGTGTTAATTCAAACATTTGGTCATGTTGAAAGCGTGAATACATACAAAACGTTATCGGCATATTTGGAAACCATATTACCAAACTACCCACATTTTAGCTAGCTAACAAGTAAGCGCTACAAGCTTACACTACTAGTTAGTTAGCTTGCTAGAGCAGTTAACGTAATGTTGTTGTACCATTTCAGTTTGGAAAAAAGCAAATGTGAAATTAGTCTTTGTGTTTTTAAAAGATTGCATTTTAAAGAGTTTTTAAAAGAGTCCATTACACAAAGAGTTGCTGTTCTATAACGTTACAGTGTAATTACGATAATGACGCGCTTTTCTGTGTACTTGTCTTTCGAAATGAGGGGGCGGGACTTAAATGATCAGCGGGAAACAACTTCGGCACATACAGGTACTTAAGGAAAATTCAGTTCAGTACCCCTTTGGGAAGAAAACAAGCGCTAGCAGCCATAGGGTCCATGAAAGATGTATCAGTCTCATTACTACCCTGTAAAAAGAACATTTCAATAATGGTTTGAAAATTCTAATTTAGAGTTTTTTCTGTCAAAACAATTCAATATGTTTTGTGGAATCATATTTTATTTACGGATATTAGTTCTATTCAAGGCCATAATTATAATATATATTGGGGGGACACATCTCCCCCAATATTCAGATATGCTCAAAATGTCCCCCAATATATTAATGTATAAATTCTGATGTGCTTTGCTACGAGAAACAATCTAGCATCTAGTGTAAACTAACTTTTTTGGTGACAACGAGCCGATTTGCAAGTGATAATCAACCATCACAATGGTACTTATGTGCGTGTTCAACCAACGTTAATGTCTTACGTTAATGACTTTGTTAGAAATGTCATAATACCCACGTGAAGTCTGACTAAAGTGTCTATCATTTATGTTGGGCTGCATGTGTTATTTGTGCAGACAGTAGTCGTTTCCATTGATTGCATATTCGTTTAGTATACGGTATAGCTGTATTTGCTTATGATCAATCAAATTATTAGTGTTGGTTTGATTAAAGTGCAAGCAGTTTTATTAGTCAGCTTTCATTCACAGTAAGTGTCATCATGAACAAGAGGAAGGGTGGCAGTGACATTCATCAGTTTTTTGGGCAGCCTCAGAAAACTTCAGAGCAGTGAGAAAATGAGTACCAGTAAGATGATAGAAGTACACAGTAGCACAACAGGTGAGTCAATGTTTATATACTAATAATTGCCATTTAGATCAGAAATGGTTAGTAATCCATTCCTCAACATCATGGCAAGAAACTCGTTTAATGATATTTCTTTAATGTTTGCTCTGGTGCGTTCAGAGTAGAAAATGAGTGGGGGCAGAGAGTGAGAGTATGAGTATGCTAACAGGGCAGGGAGAGCAGGTCACATGGAGGTGAGTGAAAAAAAGGACAAATATTGATGACTGATCTGATATTATTGATGGTTAACACTTTTTCTGGGATGACCCCTAGACCCCTGGCTGATTTGGTCCCTTCCCAATGTTGACTCCAAGGCTACGGCCTTCGTTAGATTAATAAATGTATAAGCATTACATTGACTAATTGGTAACATTGTTGACATGAGTAACTTAGCTGATGGAGCGGATATTAATAAGATTAATTAATTGATAAGCGTTACACAGACCCATATGTTTGCATTACATTAGTTAATTATTTTACTTTACTTCCAGTTATTGAAGGTCATACAGTTTAATGTCCTAATGTACAGCTGCATCTAAAAAAATAATATTGTGGAAAAGTTTCATTTTTTCTGTAATTCAAATAAAAATGTGACACCTTCATATATTAATTACACGTTAAGTGAAACATATAAAGCTTTTTTTTGTTTCACATGGCAAAAAGGTTGTTGTATTTTTCCCAAGACTCCTCCTGGTTTTAGCAGAACTCATTCATGAACAAACAATGCATGTGGCCCAATGACGTGATGTGCAGTTGTGATGTCCAAACCCTTTATGACATAAAAAGAAGAAAATATTTTATAACAAACAAATGTTATTGAATCTATAAATCTCTGTTTATCAAATGATATGATCGTGTATTGAGGGTATTATACTGTTTTAGTATTATTAGAAAGTATAGTCACAAAATGTCATACTGGATAACTGTCCAAACATTATGGTGAAATGCAAAAAAGTTAATAAACTGGTTAAAATCTAATGAACCCTACAATCTCTGCCATAGGCATTATTGGTTGAGTGTTGACAACAATATATATAAATATTACAAAGAATCCATTTGATTGTTATGCTTTAGAGCATTCTGCCACAAAACTGTCAGTCAGTCAATGTCATCTGGGATAACAAGCAATCTGGAACAATTTTATGGGGAATTTTATTTTGACACATTATCGGACAGGATGTTACAAAATCAGGAACACACTACAGGACCAAACAATCGTGAAAGGTTAGTATGGCTTTCGTAAAATGATTAATTTGCCCTTTTCACTCACTGATACACTATATAGTAAAATCCTGTGTCAGGGATAATGCAAAAAAAATCATATATATATATATATATATATATATATATATATATATATATATATATATATATATATATATATATATATATATATATATATATATATATATATATATATATATATA
>JACXGJ010006925.1:0-32450 GCA_016801105.1 Esox niger
CGGTGACGGACTCCTGTTTGGAGATGTGAGCACAGCGGTGACGGACTCCTGTTTGGAGATGTGAGCACAGCGGTGACGGACTCCTGTTTGGAGATGTGAGCACAGCGGTGACGGACTCCTGTTTGGAGATGTGAGCACAGCGGTGACGGACTCCTGTTTGGAGATGTGAGCACAGCGGTGACGGACTCCTGTTTGGAGACATTATGCCATACAATAAAATGCAAATTAATTATTTACAAATCATACAATGTGATTTTCTGGATTTTTGTTTTTTAGATTCTGCCTCGCACAGTTGAACTGTTCCTATGATGAAAATGACAGACCTCTACAAGCTTTGCAAGTAGGAAAAATACTTGTTCTCCCCACTGTATATGCCCATTTTGAATTTGTTGCCAGCAACATGTTTCAGAAAAGCTGGGACAGGGGCAATAAAACACAGGAAAAGTTGTGTACTACAAAAAAGTACCTAGTTGAACATCTCACAACTAATTAGATTAATTGGCAAAAGGTCAGTAACATGATTGGTTATAAAAAGAACATCACAGAGAGGATGAGTCTTTCAGAACTAAAGACGGAGAATTTCACCACTCTGCAAAAGAATGCATGAGGAAATTGTGCAAAAATTAAAGAATAACATTTCAATGTAAAATTGCAAAGTGTTTGGGAATCTCATCACCTACGATACATTATCATGAAATGATTCGGGCAATCCAGGGAAGTCTATGCAAGGGACAAGGCTGAAAACCAATACTGGATGACTGTGATCTTCAGGCGGCACAGCAGTTAATACCGACACGATTCTGTGGTAGACATCACTGCAAGGGCTCAGGAACACTTCTGAATACCTTTGTCTGTAAACACAGAACATTGCTGCATCCACAAATGCAAGTTAAATCTCTACCATGCAAAGAAGAAAACATATAAACAAGATCCAGAAACGCTGCCGCCTTCTCTGGGCCCAAGCTCATTTAAGATGGACTGATGCGAATTGGAACATTGTCCTGTGGTCTGACAAATCCATATATTAAATTATTTTTGGGAACCATGGACGCTGTGTCCTCCAAGCTAAAAGGGAAAGGGACGATTTGACTTCAGCACAAAGTTCAAAAACAAAAACATTTCTCAGGTTCAACATTTGATATGTAGTCTTTGTACTGTTTTCAATTAAATATAGGGATTAAATTATTTGCACATCATTGCATTTTGTTTTTATTTGCCTTTTACACAGTGTCCCCACACTTTTGGAAACGGGGGTTGTATATTGATTATAAATGTTCATACATTTTCATTCTGGCCATTCATAAAACACAAATTATACCTGGAGGCTATTACATGTTTGTTTAAAATGTTTTATGGGGTAAGACGGTTCAGCCATGCTCATGAAACTCAATGTTCATTAAGAATCAATAGGCACACAGTTGCGACCAAAAAATCTCCATACTCTTGCAAATATCCCTACTCTTGAACTTAAATTGCCCATATTTATCAAATATAAGTCAAGAGAGTTTGCGCGTCCTTTGATTTGTGTCATAACTAGACAGGAGCTAGAAAACATTCCCTGATAAAAAAGTTAATGCTTGTTTCCTGGGTTATTCATCTCATATGTCAGGTCAGGTATCTACAGGAATTAAATTGTAGGATTTTAGAACATTTAAGAACAATCTGTGCACCAGGGTCAAGGAGCAGCTGTTAAAGGATGTCAGAAACAGAATTAAAATCACACCTCCCAAGTCCTTGGAATTCTTGTTAGCACGGTCTGGAGTTTTGTCATGTTTGCAGCCCATAGAGCTTTGGTCAACAACTTAGGACCTCAATGAAAGCAGAGCCTCAACCTCAGACGTTGTTTAAATGTTTAACAAAGCACCTCGAACAACAACTAAAGCTGTGCAAGCTGACCAGAAGAACAGTTTTAACCCAAACCTTTTGCTGTGCACTTAACCAGGGGTTGCGAATCATAGGTATCTCAGGAAGAAACCACTGCTTAAAGAACTTTGCGAAATACAATGTTCAAACTAATATCCAGACACTGGGTCTCCGTCAAAGGTTGTGGGTCTTCTACCAGGGAAATGACCCCAAGCACATCAAAAAGCATGCAGGTATAGCAAAGCAGGAAACTCCGGAATTCTCAGAAACACTGGCTGAACAAGAAACTGTGGAATTATCACAGATCTTAATAACACTGAAAACCTTTGGTGAGAGTTGAAATCAGGTGTTGGGAAAAGTTGGGTAAAAAATGTGTCATTTAGAAATGCAAATGAAAACATAGGAAAACTAAAAAAAGAATTTCAGGATTAAATGGAGTATTACTACTAAGGGAATATTTTTGCCACACTGTATATTTGGATGAATGTATTTTTAAAAACTGTGCTGAATTTAACATAACATCTGAATTTAAAACAGTGATATGGTATGGGGCCACTAGGAGTCTATACATACTCCCCTCCTACTACACTGACTTTAACACCTTTATCAAGTTTGATGATGACGGATCCCTGATGAAAACCAGACAGCATTAACAGATGGCTTTAAGCACTGGGCAGAGTGGTGCCAGCACAACAATCTCTTCCTTAATGTCAGCAAGATGAAGGAGCTGCGGTCTAGCCTCCATACTACTGCATGGCAGGCATAGCATGTCAGTGCCTCAGATCTGTAAAAGAGTATGCATAGCTTCTATCCTCAAGCCACAGAGACTGTCAATTGATTATAAATTATAAAATAACAGCTATCCAGATTTGTCTCCCTTTTGGATAAATTACTTTAGGATTGACTATTGCACAAACACTAGATTGTGAACACCAGCACATTCTCACATATTCATACGTATCATGAAATGCCACGTTATTGAAATTAATAGAATATTGCATTTATTCCTTGTTATTCATTATTGTTTTCCACATCTCATTGTATTTATTCCTTGCATTTTTATATTCTATATTAACTTGTTGATTTACTTATATCTGCAATTTGTTTGAGAAAAGGAATAGTCTGCCCTGGGGACTAGTTTAGTGGGACATGCATTTCAATGTTAGTCTACACTTGTTAATCGTGTAAAAAAAAATACAATAAAATTTGATACAGAAAGTGCAATGCTCAAATAGGACCCATAGAAATCTTCTTGGGTGCGCCCCTCCCCCTAGTTACAATGTATCAATCACAGCTGAGAACAAACTGCAGAGGGAACCAGAACGGAAACTTTCACTTCACGGTTTAAAAACCTGTCTATTAGACTAAATAAAATGTTTATTTACATGTTATGAGTATGCTGTCATTCGTTCCGTCAAGTTGGGAAAGTAGGATAAAGAATAGTCACTCCATCTAAATACCGACACGAAGCTCATAATGCCTCTATTGGAGCGCGCAGTCTCGAGCTTTTCTCCGTGCACGGTGACGTCAGTCACCTCTTGGCAGTGGCAGCCAGCAAGTCACTACCGGAGTGGAGGCGCTCGAACAATACCCAACTACACCAAGTAGGGAAAGATAGTCAGGGGAACACTTCCAGTACCGGGCACGTTAACTGTAAAACGGAATATTTTCCTCTATCGCAGCGGAAGAGTAGATTTAATCTTACCCCGGAGCTGGGGGTAACGTTCGCAATACTCTCCGGCAATGGATAGACTTTTAACTTGTCTTATTGCTGTGGGCAGCTTATTGCTTACAGTTCGAGGCGAAGTATTCAAAGGTAAGACTTTTGGAATCTATTTGTCTATGAATTTGAAGTAGCCTATTTTTTCTAGTAGCATAACGGATCCGTTGCGCTCTCGGCGGAAGAACACAATCCGAACTTGTCCAGTATCTGTGGCACCCTTCTATGTTCAAGTTTCTCACCAAATGTCTACATTGTGATGTTAACCTATGTTTGCATTGTTTGGTAGGCAACTTCGAGTTAATAGCGCGTTCGTAGCCTATGGTTTGATATCCGCTGCGTATCAGGGAATGAGTCTAATCTATAGCTCAGCAGGCGTGCCAGCCCAGCGCATTGGAAACTTTTTTTTTATAATGTAGCCTAGTCAGCGCTGTGGTACGCAATTTGACCAAATACTGTGTAGCAGAATGTTAAGGTGTTCTTCCATTTTGGATTGTGTCTACAATGTGACTATTTTCCTTTATTTCCAGAATTCAAAGACACAAATAGTTGTTGATCATTTGAATAGCTGTTGAGTAGGCTACCCTTGTTTGGAGGGACATGCTTTGTGCGACTTTGGGTTGCCTTGTAGTCTATTGTTTTATATTATTTATATGCTATTATTTTAACATCCGTTTTATGATGTATCACAGACTTAAATATAGTCGTTATAACCTGAGATGTAATCAATGCAGAATGATTGTCTACACAAGGGTAAATGTCCGACTGACGCAGACTTGGCTGAAAAGTTTAGGGAGGTCAATTGAAAGCCGATTGAAAGCTTATCAAAAAATCCGTTATTTTATAGATTAGAAAAATAAATAATCGGGTTTAAGCAAGGGCTGACTAAAAATAACTTGCTGTTTCTGCTTCTTTAAACTGTCAAAAGTCTAATTGTCTATTGGCAATTGAACGGAAGAGCGAGCTAAATATCCATGGCTCGTTTCCGTGCTACCTTGATATGACCAGATAGTTGGTGTTTAAATTGACGCAAACTGCAATTCACACCTGAACTGTGGTTCATATGATTAGACTGTTAATTTACAGTCAGTTAAGGTAGGCCAGGAAACGTTTTTGCTGTCATACCATCGTTCAGTAAACGTGATAATGATACTTACAGACACGTTAGTGTATTTATTTCATTTTACACGGGGGGTTGATGGTTGTTTAGTTTCTAATTTGAGGTATCTTTTGTGTAATTCTGAAGAACAACATTTTAGTAATGCATTATTTAATATGTAGAAAATCTCAACGTGTTTCGCTTGTTTTTCCTTTTGTAGGATGTTTTTGTATAATTTAAATGTAAATATATTCCTTTAGGGGCAGAAAGTTTCCTCAGTCGCATTTGTAGTGTAATTGAGTCAGCCAAAAATGTTTGTGTATTGGTTTTCATTTAGTTATGCACAATTGGTAATTGAATGTAAGTCCATGAATACACTTTGATATTGTGTCCACAATATTGAGCTAGGTCTTATTGGTAGTTTCTTCTGATGCTGCATGCGAGCAGCCTTCCCTCTAGTTTGTTAAAGATGCACAGGAATAAGTAACACTGTCCTGTCACTTCCTCTCCATGCCTTTACGCTTAATGCCTGTTGGTGGCACCATCGCACACACATATATCCACCGCAATGTCTGTCCTGTGGTTGAGTATTTGGTCCGCAACCTCGTCAAATAACTTTTTCCTCTGCATCCCATATTAAAAAAAAATCACAAATAGGCAAAGATTGACTAAACAAAGAATCGTTTATAATAGAATGTAAATAGCCATTTTGTTTACTTGTCAATCAGGGACTACAAAAATGAGCAGTGGATTTACAAATGCAAATGGATTGAGCTTTTTATTTAATGTAAAAATGATTACTAACAAACTAATTAAAGTCACTGCAGTTTTTATTCTCGAACAATCATTGTTAGGTACAATCGCATTCCCCGCATGCATTCCCGATCCTAACACAGTTAATGGAGGCAACCATGCGAGTAGAGATTCATTTAAGGAGCTTGCATTTCAATTCCCAACTTGCATTATTTAAGTTAGTTATCGATGAGAAGTTAGACACGCTGCGCTTTTTAAGAAGCCTGTAGACATGCACGGAATGGTCAACAGTGCATCTGGCAAAAATTATATGCAAAGTTGTATCAAAATTAGTTTCATACGGGTCGTACTCCTGCTTTTGGACGGAAATTAGTCGGATATGACCGTAATAGTGGCCTTGCGGACCTTTTTGTGCTTGAACACAGTACAAGGCCTGGCTGGAGTCAGTCTCAGTAATTCACTTTGGACATTGTGTCTTGTGTGACTCTGAAACCCAGGATATCCTCTGGCTCTCACAGATGTATGGCTACACCGTGCTGTTTCTTCCGTTCATTCACTGCTATAAATATAAAAATTGTGAACGGGTGCATAATACTAATTGTTTTTCTTGCTGGGACTTGGTCACGCAGCATTTCAGAACGCGCGACTCATTCGACAATTCACGTTAAAAGTACGTCTTTACAATTGTCTGCCAGCGAATACAAACGCAGTAAGACCAGTCCAATAACTCATAGAAACTGTATTTACTAGGTATTCATGTCTCCATATAGAGACAGAAGGGGACTGTCTGCACCAGTGGAGAATGAAATTAAAATCTCCACCGCCATCCAAAGATGGAAGAGTTGCTCAAATGATGATAATAAACCTGTAAATAATTAACAGGGATTATTAATGTCTACTATTGTTTTTAAAACCAATCAACCACCCGGTTCCATAAAAACTGTACAAAGAATCTGCATCACAGCCCCCGTCACCCCAGCCGCTTTGGCAAACCTTTACGACAAGCTTTGGTGCCTTTTTAGCATCCTTCCGAGACTTGCTGAAGGACAAGTGATGAATTTTTGCCCGACTTGTTGTATTTGCTATGGCTGTACGTGCATGCTTTTCCCCACCGTGCACGTCCCTCTCTAAAGTTGGTATGCTGATAATCCCCGTAGCAGGGTCATGTTCAATATGGCAAGCTTCAGAAAACATGCGCTCGGTTAAAATGAAAGTCCCTCTATCAACCATCTTTAGTATCCTTCCATTTGAAAAGCCCCACCTATTAAAAAAAACCCCACTGGTTTAGTTTAAGAAATTACAGCAACAAACCATTCTAACCTATTGAAACAGCCGGAAAATTGCACCCCACTCCCCCAAAATAATTCTGTGCACCAAAACCTCACTTTGATTAACAGCGTGTTTGGGTTTAACATTTTAGACCTTGCTACATCACTTTTAGACAGTGTGAAATCACTTGGAGGACAGTTGTTTTTCTGGTACCTTGTCACTTTCACTGGGGTGATGGTGTGACTGGAGTGCACCATTAAACAGCTTTGGTACAGTATTAATTAGCCATTAGATGTGACTCCGGGAGAGATGCTGAGCAAACAGGGCCCTCTCTAATTAAACTCTGCTCGTCAGAAGGGGAGGAGGGGCAGTGAAACAGGCTGGAAAACACCTGAATCAGCCAGCACGGCCAGACCGCCAGGGCAAGAGGGAGACCAGGTGGTCCAGTCAGCGACCAGGTTTAACCAACCGCTGAGCTTAAAATATGCCCTTGAATGATTACATATTCATAATTCCGGAGGATAATGGTGTTTACCGAATTTCGCTTGGGGCCTTTGTAGGTGTCTGACGGTCTGAGTGCTCAGGAAAACCGCTAATTAACTCACCAAGGACCAACACTGGTACTGTTACTCTGGAGTTTTTTGTAGGGATAGGTTGTCCTCATAGAAGGGTTTTTTCTTGCATCGTTGCGTGTTGTTTTTCTGGAAGAGGAACCAGGTTACAGAAATAGCGGGGGGGGGGGGATTTAGGTGAGTACACTGCTGCTACTCTTCCTGTCCCAGTCGTCTGCCGTGCATTATGGGAGTATGACCACGGGCAAGTCTCTCCATTACTGTCATCCTGCATCTGTGGTGCTGCATCATGGGTCATTAGCAGTTTGAGGCCATGCCGTTCTTCTCAGGCACTTTCTTCTTCTCTGTTGTTTTTCCACCCTGCCCTAATTGTGAGTAAGATTCATTGTTGCTCCTGAAAAAAGTTTGAAAAATGAACACCGGTCCCTTTTGCCAATCCTTCCCGCCCAGACATTTTCAATAGGAAACCAGGGCCTGCTTGGCTTTAGTGTGGCCTCTCACAGTGCTGCAGAGAAACCACACCGGTGGGAATAACTCACCGCGTAACAGTCTGAGGGATGAGTCTGGGCTCCCATTGCTTCAGCGTACATTCATTCCAGTTGATGTTATGTTGTGATTGTACAATGAACTGGTATCCCCCCCCCCCCCCCCCGCAAGCTATTATTTTAATAGTTGCCGTACTCTGATGCCCAGCTCTAATCCCTGTCATTCATTTCCCTCTGCTAAATGGGGAGGGTGTTAATATTTGCTTGTAATCCAAGGACCACGCAGTGCCAAATGAATTGTTTTTCATGATGTTCTAATTGTTTCCCTCACTTTTCATTCACTCTGCCGGTATTAATTGCAAAGCAAGCAGAAGAAGCGGTTTTTGAATGGGTCTTTATTAGTCATTTTAATTGGGGGACATTGAAAGGGGCAGCATTGCGTACCGGCTGGTCTTTAGCTCTGCGGAGTGATTAACTGTTTGGCTGTTGACTGATGAAATTTGCGGTTTAGCGTTGCTTTTCAGACTGAAGTCCTTCTCATTAGCGGAAGTTTGTCACATTCATCATCCCATTTGTTCAGAGTACTCCGTGTGTCTAAAAGGCTTAATCAGGCATCTTGTTAAAGGTAAAGAGACAGTGATTAAAGTGAGATTGATGGTAAATGTAAATCTGCAACTAAATATGTTGGGTCTTCATGGTTTATCCGAGAATACATTTCTGAGCTGTTTTAAGAAACAGTTTCTGAAAATGGCTAAAATGCTACGATGTGTAGATTTAATTCAAGATTCTCCATGACACAGAGCTTGAAGTGTTTCACCTCTTTTGCCTAGTATTGAACTCAAGTCATATGACTAATAGTTCACCGCCTGGTCTCTGGACCCTGGTCTTAAGCCAATTTCCGTGTTCCCGGTGTTGGGCTGAGTGCCTTGGTCCTGAGCAGGGAGAGACTGGCTCAAGGAGGAACATGTAATGGTATTAAAGGCCTCATCAGCGTGTGGTCACATTGAAACTGTCTGCTCTCAGGGGCCAACTAAAAACGCCGACAGGGGGAGGGGGGAAAAAGCTGTGAAACCAAAAACGGCTCCTCAGAAGTTCTGAAGTGGCAGTGAAATACTTGAGGTTTTTGCAATTGAAATGCTGTAGGCTTACTACTTCACCCTGAATGTGTGGCAAAGAGATATATATATTTTACAACGAGTGGAACCGTGCAAGACCACCAACTATATTAAGACAAGATTGTTAAACAGAGTTCTTTGAAATCAAGGAATAGACACTTTCTGTTCTCGTAGACATCAGCCTCATAATTTTTTTCCACCAGCCTGTCAGCAGCAAAATGTTCCCCGAATATAGATAATGAAAGGACTTGCAGAGAAAGGGCTCATATGAAAAGCAGTAAAAGCAGCCCTACAACTGTAGTAGTGTTACTTCTGATCTTAGACTCACAAGCTACTAACAGGGCCCTCGTATGTCTTTAGTCGGTCAGCGACAGTCTACAACTCAGATTTTACAAAATGTGGTTCAAAACCGTGAAGCACAATACGAGGGTGACGTTTCAAAAAGAGACGCCACGATGGGAACGTGGAGGTAAGCGCTCGCTGAGTGTGCAATGACAATCTTAGAGGGATTAATGGATATGAGGATCACCGGCCTGCTGTATTAAATTACGCTGTCTCGCAGTCACACACAAACGTTCCTAATCCCAAGGTGGCCGGGCCAGCCTCAACACATGGCGGACAGATATTAAAATAATCCAGGCCAAAAACAACAGGCCGGGAGAAAACGATACAGCTTTAGGATCCGCCTGGCAATCAGACGGACATCCGTTTGCAGGTCGGCGGCACATTTATAATGTCACGGATGAGGTGGGGCGACGAGGTGGGGGTCTCAAAGCAGAACTCCCCAACCTTAACCTTCTTACTGAAGTATTAGGATGAACTGACTTTATGCTTAAGATGCACATTTGACATTTTCTGGAAAACTCTGGAATATGCACTTACCGTTTTACATTTTTCTGTGGTATAGTTCCTCAATGCCAGTTGGGTGGATTCCTCACAGAGCGGCAGGCAGGAAGCGGCCTCTGGAAATTCTCAAATATGCGTTCGAAGGGCAGAAATGTACATATTTTATTGGCGCGTTATACTTCCATCTTCATCATTATCATAATTATCAGAATGGCTGCCCTCCGAGCTTGTCCACGAGTGCTGCCGTGCTTTATTATAATATCTGTGTGCGTTAAAGTGAGGAAGATGAAACAGGAAGGCATTGAAACACCACAGGCCTTAATGGGGAGAAGTGGTTAGGGAATTGGATATGTGAACAGCGGATCACAGCCAGAAGGGGACGGAGCGGCTTTCCTCTCTCACCCTCAGGAAAGTTACTTAACCTATATTGCAACTGTAAATATTCATAAGTGGATAATACACTGAATGTGAAGTTAGACACTACATTCCCCGACTGGAAGGAAATGGAGTATGAAATGAAGTGGTGGTAAAGTGACATAGATCTTGCGTCAGATTTTTTTGGGCCCATTTAGGGCGTGCGTGCGTGCGTGCGTGCGCGATGTGGTTTCTGGGCGTGTTTAGCATGTTTTTGGGTCAGTGTGTATCCCTGCTCCCTGTGTAGTGGTACATATTTCTGGACATTATGAAGTGATCGCCCGGGGTGATGGCAGCACCTCCTTTACATCCCATATTTCATCCATGCTCTGATTGATGACGACCTGTGTGTATGTCATCAGTGTGCATTGGACGGACGGAGGGAGGGAAGGTGGGATGGAGGGAGGAGATGTGGGCAAAATTCCTCAAGAAATCGCAAGGTCTGACAAGCCCCCTGTGGGTTGTGCTTTGTTGAGTGAGGTTAACGGGGAGTAGGTAGTGCTTAAAATGGGAGCGGTCGGAGCCTTGTAGGGGCTAAACTCGTTATAAAAAGGGCAGAAACAAAGCAGGCCAGTCCGTTCATAAATGGATGACATGCATTTTATCTGGAAAGGTAAGCTATATAACCACCTCTATAGAGGATGTCGTCAAGCGGTGTTGCTGAAAAACATCTTCACTTTTGCTCGAGTGTTTGCAGACATCCAGCTGAATCCCGATAGACGCAGCAGGTTTTGTTGTCTGTTTAAGACGCACTTCAGCACGGAAACGCTTTCCCGAATACCCGACAAACCATTCATCAACTTCAACGTCTCCATATGGATTCCAGCTGTACGCCCTATAGGAAAACCATGATCCTGATGAATAGGATAAGGACAGGACCGTAGGACCGTAGGATGCTCAATAGCACAGATGCAGCCTGGCTATATTCTGGGCAGCTCGGCTCCGGGGGGAACATGGAAGGATTAGGTTGGCTACTGCAAGAGTCTTGATTTTTCCTTCTTAGAACCAACAAATTGACGGCAAACTAGTCCCAATGGAGGGAAGTTGTCCAGCACATTTCCCCAGTAGTAGTCCATGCATCCACAATACAAAACCCAGCTCTTCTCCAGTGCATTACCTCAATGGAAGCTTCCGGAGGTTCACTGACAAAAACTTGGAAGCACAAAATAAGCCCCCAGGAAGGAGATAAACGAGGCAAATCTCAAATGGCCAAAATCCAATTGAATCCAAATTAGGCAAATCCTTGCTGCTCAGTTTTCAGATCAGTCTAAATACACACTGTGTGGCATGGCTGGAATGATATACCAGTCTTGTTTTGCTTCCTTCGTCTTCCCCAAGTTTTGCTTACTAATCCCGCTAATCCTCATACTAACCAGAAAAACAAAGCACACATACCCAGCTAGGAAAAAAAAAACTTGTGAAAGTTTTTCTCATACCCTTTGTGTGGTAACGTCAGAGGGGATTCGTGTGGTAACGTCAGAGGGGATTCGTGTGGTAACGTCAGAGGGGATTCGTGTGGTAACGTCAGAGGGGATTCGTGTGGTAACGTCAGAGGAGATTTGTGGTCTTTGGTGATTCACCAAGACCGATGACCGTTCGTACTCTTGGTAGACTGTTCTTCCAAGCTGATGGGATCCTGCTGGCACTCTCACCATAGAGCAGCTGTACAGACTGGAGGTACAACAGGGTCTTAGTTCTACTGCTCTGCAGCTAGTCAGAGGAGGAGCTTAACAGCGGTGTGGGAGATGGGCAGATGGAGAGGCTGGCATGCCGGTAGCCAGAGACCTGGGCCGGCAGGCCAGGGGGGCAGGGAAGCAGAGACCCAGGCAGGATGTAGGGAAGCAGAAACCCAGGCAAGCCGGCAGGATGTAGGGAAGCAGAGACCCAGGCAGGATGTAGGGAATCAGAGGCCCGGGTGGGGAAACAATGACCCAAGCAGGCAGGGCTGGAGGTAGGGATGCAGAGATCCAGGCAGGATGTAGGGAATCAGAGGCCCGGGTGGGGAAACAATGACCCAGGCAGGCAGGGCTGGAGGTAGGGAAGCAGAGATCCAGGCAGGCAGGGCTGAGGGTTGGGCTTCTGAGCCCCAGGCCTGTCCGCAGGCAATGCATTAACAGGGACAGAGCTGGGGGGGCCCTCTGGTGCCACGCTGCCATACTCTCTGCTGCTACAGTCACCACGTCACTGCATCGTCCACGGCTCCACCAGGTCGTCCCCCCCCCACACACACACACACAGACCCCGTCCTGCCAAGCTTGCCACGCATCACCTCGTCTAGGGTGAGCTGTCCAGCGGAAGCGCCTCTCGTGGGTGTCTGGAAGAGATGTGGCCCTGTGCTTCCACAGGTCTCGTCTCACCTTTCCAGTGTATTTGTCATCGGGGGGTTGGGGGATAAATTGCCACGGTCTGTTCACTCAACCTGGGGTGTCAACAGTTTTCCTGTGTCCACAGCCAGCACAGAGTGCTGCATAAACAACATTCTGCATCAGAGGTACTTCAGTCTATTCTCCGCTGTAATGGTCGCTAGGCAATAAAGTGATTACTTTGGGTCATTATCCAGTCCCCTAAAACCCTCCTGTTTTATACCCTGTTGACCCATCGCCCCTTGCCTGGAATGTTGACACCGCAACCCTGATGAAATGATCCACAACCCATACCAACATAATCACCCCATACCCAAGCTGCTCCTCACCCAGCCTCCCTGTTAGGGAGGCATAAGTTGACACACTGCGCCCTAATATGCCGCTCTCCTCTGTGAGACTTCTTTGCCCGGCTAAGTGCGCTGCACAGTCCAGAGTTGATTGGGCATAATCCTTTGGCATGGGAGAGTATTGTGTGTGGAGACGGGAGCTGTAGAGTGTTGAGATGCAGCAAGGCAAATAATGAAGGCACATGTTTACCTATAATTCCTCTCACCCTGGGAGATGGATCAGAGCGAACGGAGCGCTTGTTGTCAGGTTTCTGAACAGTTGCTTTCAAGCATGAGTGACTCCCCCCCACCCTCACCCCAACCCGCCCCGTGGAGCCCACTGAGGGTTTTAGTGTGCCTGGTCTGAAGGGGGAGGGGGGTTCGCGCCTGTTAGGGCGGAGATGGAGGAACAAGGGACGTGGAGCCCCCCCCCCCAGCCTGTGAAGGAGAGGCGACATCAAACAGTGGTATACGGGCCATATAAACTCCAGGCTCCACAGAGCTTTGCCCACAGACTCATCCAAAGATCCCAATTAACTGGTAGTAAATGAACACAGACGCGTGCAGACACACGGTCACTCGTACGCTGAGTTCAACTCGCCTAACGCTCAGACCCGGTTTGCTCTGCTCCAGCCGTTATACAGGCTCCTCTACAGATCTGGTTTGCTCTGCTCCAGCCGTTATACAGGCTCCTCTACAGACCCAGTGTGCTCTGCTCCAGCCGTTATACAGGCTCCTCTACAGATCCGGTTTGCTCTGCTCCAGCCGTTATACAGGCTCCTCTACAGACCCGGTTTGCTCTGCTCCAGCCGTTATACAGGCTCCTCTACAGAACCGGTGTGCTCTGCTCCAGCCGTTATACAGGCTCCTCTACAGACCTGGCTGCCGGAACGGTAGTGACATTTCAACCGCCGCTTGGTTCTTCCCACCAGAAGCCCTCCTCACCCCCAGGAGCTTAACCCCCTTGGCCCCCTGAGGACAATTACTCCGTCATAACCCCAAGCTCTTGTAGTTCCATCCCTCCTCCAGGCTCTCTACCTCCACCGGAGGGCTGTGTGTGTTTGCACCTCCTCCTTGTGGCTCCTGGTAAAGCTCTTAGTGAGGTGTAAAGGCCGAAACACTGATCTTTCTCCCATCCTGTTTTTTCTCCCCTTCACCACCTGGTCCTTTCATCCTGTTTAAGTAAAGAGGAGGAATCCAAATCCTCTCCCATGCCCTGTCCATCTAAATCCTGCTGTTAAGCTCCTGGTTAGTGGTGAAAAAAACCCAACTGGGCAGCTCTCTCTTTCACCTGACTATCAGAAGATCATGAGACTGCCCCCACCACTTACCCTCCCCTGGGAGATTGGGCTGTTTCACAACAGACTTCAGGCATGGTGTGATATCAGACTGGCAGTAAACCTGAAGAGGTTTCTTGATGTCTCACTTTTCTGGTATAAACATGGTAATCTTCCCACTCTCCTGACACTCCTCAGAAGAATGTTAAAGCAACATAATCCGAGAAATGCCACCTCAGAGAATTGAAAGGGTTGTTATATAATCAATGTTTATGGCAGCAGACAGACATTCTATATGCTTTTATAATCTTGGTTTGCGTGCTGTCGAACCATAAGCAGAAACAGGCAGTGTCTCCTGAAATAACCTTGAACGATCTCTGATTCTATAACTGCCTACTGTCCAGGCTAATGTCTCCAAAGTGCATTCGCTTTTGGTGAGTTTCTTTGACAGCTTTCCTCCATGTCATTGAGGGCAGCTCAAATCCACCCCCTGCTCTTCTCCGGTCTGCTGCGTGGTTTGAATCATGTTCTGTCGGCCACAGATAGTTGTCCTATTATATACATCGCTGAATGTAGCTTTTAAAACAGATGTGCGAGTCGTCTGGGAGTATACCCTGATGCCTTAATGAAACTGTGCGGTGGCTAATTACAGCCAGGGGCCCGGCACGTCCCCCAGGGCGAAGTTGTCACCATGCCACCCGGAGTGGCAACAGACAATGGCCCTGCCACTCCTCTTGAATCCCCATCACCCCGGCACCTCTAATTGTTTCCCGTTTGTGAGAGGGTTGTGTGGCATGGCAAAAGCCTGTCAACTCAAGGCCTCCCGCCTTCACCCATTTGTTCACAGGGGCTGTGCCCGCTTTCGCCCACACCATCAGCCTGTTGCCGTGGAAGACACGTAAATTGCCAAGCGGTCGCGTATATAGAGGAGTCAGAACTGTGAAGGAAATCAGCAGTGATAACCACATCTTCATTTGGTCCTTGCGTCTTTAGGAACATAATGAACGACAGGCCTGCTATTACTGACGCGGCGTGAGCTCACCGCTGCATCACTTAAGGATTGTGAGGACCATGAAGGCAGAGGATATCATAGTGCCAGATGTAGCCTTACTCGCCTGCCATTTTGATGCCGTTCAGGTGAAACAACATGATCCTGTGGCTCCACAATGGTCTTTTGTTTGGGAATTTATGTTTGTAACAAAAACTTGCTGTGGCGTAGGTTACTTCAGAGTTTGCTGTAACACACTTTTTGGCCACCGGCACTATGTTTCCCTTTTCCTTGGCCCTGCCTGTCTGATGCCAAAATTGCATTGCCGAGCTGCTTCTCTAGCAGAAAGGCTAACGGGAAATGGGTGCTTGGAAGTCTAAATGACAGTCTCCGTTAATGCTTGCCAGCCAGCTGCTATGCCCTTGGTATTCTAACGATCCACAAGCAGACCTCTGCGCTGAAACTCTGAATTAGCGCCATGACACATTGTTATAATTCAGCACCAAGATTCAGCATTGTCACTCTGCGCCATGATTCTGCGCCATGATTCTGCGCCATGATTCTGCACCATGAGCATCTTCACTCAGTATCATGATTCTGCATTGTCACTCTACTTCCTGTCATTTGAGAATGAGTTGAGGTCACACAGGTTTTCTTTCTTTCCCCCCCTGAGTCAATACTCTCTACATATCTATTGATTACGGCGCCTTGTTGTAATGATTTATCCCTGTAGAGTACAAACTCTATGTATGCCTGTGTTTGTAGTCCTATTCTACAGGGAACATTCACTCACTGAGAAAGCTTATTTCTGGGCAGTTAGATGGGGAGATATCCTGTTCTGTATTTAATTAAACCTGAGGTCTGGAAGGGTCTGCCACGTAGCCCGTGTGGCACAGACGCGTGTGTGTGTTTGTGTTGGGGGTGAGTTGGTGGGGTTGTGGTGGTAATTGCAATCTGTCTCGCAGAAATAAAATGCTCCATTAGGGAGTGGTAATCTCAAAGAGCACATTTCTGCTCTCCTGGCTTCTCCACTGCTTCTGTCTGACTCGACTCCCCAATCAAAGGCCTCTGTTCCCTTTATCTCCAAACTCCCGGAGCCTTCATGTCAGTCACCAACTGCACTGACTTCACAACAGCTCCTCCGTCGTTCCTTCTCTTTCTCCTTCTTCAGATCTCTTTAACCTTCTGGCGCTCCTTTCTTTCATGCCACAAAGATGATGGACCTTTCCCTCTCTCCCTTGTTTTTCCACCTCTCTATTTCTCTCTTTCTTTCCCTCGTTCTCTCTCCACCTCCTGAAAAGC
This sequence comes from Esox niger, assembly GCA_016801105.1. Classification (NCBI taxonomy): domain Eukaryota; kingdom Metazoa; phylum Chordata; class Actinopteri; order Esociformes; family Esocidae; genus Esox; species Esox niger. The sequence goes on from JACXGJ010006925.1 coordinate 16,393, forward strand.
CCGGAGGCTATCGCAACGCAGGCCTCCATTCCTTTGGTGCCCGACAACATTGTTCACCTCTGGCTGGGGTCAGCAATGCACGCGATACTAGGCGAGTTCTCAATGGAACCATGGGGGAGGAGACCTTTTGGCTACACTGCTGCCCAGGTAGAGGCAGAGAGAGAGGGGCCTTTGGTGCGCTGGTTCCCCCTGCCCTTTCCCAGGCCTGCTGGAGGCTAGTGATGACCTTCTCCTAGCTGCTACACCAGGGGAATATAACTTACTTTCCCCTCCAAACAAAGCTGGAGATGGAGGGCTCCACACTGCAACAAGTCTTCATCAGGGGAGCTGGAGGTGTCAGGCATGACCTTTTCGAGATGGGACGTCTGCGTGTGTGTGTGTGTGCGCATGTTCATCTAACGCTTTCCCCACCTGGTGTGCCTGGCATGGTCAGATGCCCTGTAGAAAGTGCATGTCTCCCCACCCCCTCACGCCCATGCTCTGTTTGATTTTTGGAGCGGGGGGGCATTCCGATCCATCCTTTGGTGTTGTCTTCATGCACCCCGCTGAGGGACGTGTTCAGTCAGCAAGCATTCCCCTGTTGAGCAGAGTGAATATGTACACGCCTCAGATGTCACTTAAAGCACAGCAGTGAGTGTGCGTCCGTGACGTCGCTGGCTGCCCTTTCTATTGTTTCCAGTGGCACGGGAAGTGGCCAGGAGCGAGGGCTGGGCGCTGATTGGGCCGTCTCGCATTCCCTTAAGGCGATCTGCGCTATCTGGTTGGCGGCAGAGCTGTGGCAGGAAGAGACACAGGAAGCCGAGGCAACGTCAAGGCAAACAGGAAATGAGGTCACACTGGTCCATGAGCTCATTTGGAGACTGGAGACATTAACAATCATTTGTAATACTGTTTCCGCTCCCAGGCTTTAAGATTTCCATGTTGTTTTGCATCTGCTTGTCCATTTCTTAGAAAGGCAGTAGCATCCTAAACTAGCTAGATGTTGCAGAAAAATTTTATAAAAATCTCTTGACTAGTTAAACTTTTATGTTTTATCCTTGCTCCTATCTATTGCCACTTTGCAATGCCTGCTGGGAGTTTTAAATGTTTTATGTGGCAGCCTGCGATACCTGCAATTAGTCTTACATCAAAAATATTGGAAAATCTGTTTTATGTGATTGTAAATCTTGTTCTTTGTGACCTTAATTTGGCGAAGCGCTGCTGAATTTGAGAAAGAGAGCCAGAGACACAGCCGGGGTGAAAAAAAGCCTTCAAGGAAAGGCTGGAGATTTAGTGACAATCTAGTGAAGCTCTAAAACATGACACCCAAGTCCCACCGAATCCTATTTCATATCGATCAGGACCTGCTGCAGACCTGGTGAAGTCCAGGATTTATGGTTATTCAGCCTTACTGCTTCTGGTGAAGGAGGAGTTCAACAGTAGAGGAGTGGGAAAGTATCTCGTTCTTGCTCAACTGCTTTCCCTTTCTGTCTCAAGGAAGTCTTGTTCTTTGATTTACCAAGTAAATCAACTTACCTGGTTAAATAACGGTAAAATAAAAATGGTTCTCTTTCTCTCTAAAGCCCCGTCCAGTGCCATGGTAACTCCTGATTAGGGAAAATGGCCTATGTACAGAAGATAGATGGCTGAATGTCAAAGCATAAGCAGACAGTAGTCTGACCTGTGTAGAATATGTAAGGTGAGAATCTGCTCTCTCCCTTTCGTTTTGCTACCAGATGAGCTTCGGACAGTTATATCAAGATGAGCTTAACTCCGTCCAATACCCAGTTGTTTTAATTTAGTTTATTTTCCTCAAAAGGCTTTAAATATTGAATGAACACAATGGAGTCAATTATGGAGCTTCAGTTTAATTTGTTGTTGTATTGATTAGACCTCGCAGCAGGGAAGAAGTGGGAATGTCTCCCCTGGGAAGAGTTTCTCCAGGCGTTTATGACAGACTACACCAATGAGTCAAACCAGGTAGTCCCTGCAGATTGCTCTGTCCTGCACATCTCTTTCTGCCCGCCGTGCATACTTCACTCAGGCCCTGCATGAGCAGGAGATGTGCATTATCTTTAGCATTTAGGTTTAATAACCACCTCAAATATCAGACAATCTTTGTTTCAAACGTTAGCGTGTCCTCTCGTCCAACCCTCAACAGTTAGGGATCTTGGTGGTGGGGAAAGCGTGTTTGCGTTTTTCAAATCATTCCTTTTCTAAATGTTTGCTATTCATTAGATGATATTTTCCCTTCATCTTTCTGGGTGTGTGGCATAAACCCCATACACAAAGCAAGTCAGATTAAACCCTTAAGATCTAGTCTGCTTCACCCAAGTATTATCTCCTATCAACTGAAGAAAGAAAAAGCAATTTTAGGAAACTCACTTAATCTCAGAGAATTGGTAAGACGCCGGGCCAGATTTAAAGTTTTTCATAAATATTATTAAAGGGGTGGTTCCCTTTTCGTTTGTGGAGATTAAGAGAAAATGCACTCGCTTCCTTATCTCCCTTTAAGACGCGCTCGGAGGAAGCCAGCACACAATGGTCCTCCGCAGGACATGATCCTCTTACGAAAGAGCTGACATTACACTCTAATTCCAGTTCCACCTCCACAGTCCCGCAACGTATGACATGTCTTCATCTGTTCAGTATAACCCCGCCCACCTTCCGACCCCATCATTAACTCTGGCCGAAGATGATTGCTACGTTCATACACAACTGATGGACCCCAACGCGACGTGGGTGGGGCCACGGTGTGACGAGGGGACGTGGGCTCGTTCGCCGATAAGGAGCCGGCTGTGAACAATGTTGACCACAAATGCCAAGTCCCCCGAATGAGTCTGAAATGAGGTTGCACCTGGTCCACAAATTCCACTCAAAGGACGGTCATCTGTTTGGACCGACTGGTTGGACCGCATTTTTCTCCAGAACAGATTGGACGTTGGTACATTAATGCCCAACAGTCCTTTCAGTTTTATAACACTTTTGCTCTGTTGGGTGGAGGTACTTTGGACTGCCCAGGCTACTGAAGTGAACTGAACTTGCTGTCATGTTCCTGGAACCATTCAGACGGTTTGTGCTTTGCGACTTGGCTCATCCTGCGGGAAATATCAATTTAATGAAGGGTGAAGTGTAGCCACGAAGGGATGCACCTGGTCAGCAAGAATGTTCAGACGTGTTTTAAACCATGGCTCAACTGGTATCTGGGGACTTAATGTGTGCCTGGAATACATTCCTGACCCATTACCCCACTGCCACCAGCTTGTGCTTTTGACATAAAGCGGGTTGAGTCCATAGACTAGAAACTGCACACCCCTGAGCCTACTGCACACTGCACCTTCCTACTGACAGGAAGGCTCACGTTATAGCAGCAAACTGCTCTGATTCCTCAATGTTTTATGAGGGCTCTCAAACAACTGCCATTTTCAGCTCTCGCCATATGTTTTGAATGTGATTAAGATTTGGGCTGTTTACTCGCCACTCTAGAAACGTCAAGTGTTTTTATGTTTTTTGGCTCCTTGGACCAGAGGCCAGAATGTAACCCTTCAGTATTATATTGCTTCTGCCATAATTGATTGTAGGCTGGGTGTTCTTTTCTTTAAACACTTTTTGCTTCTTGGTAAAAACAGAAACCCCCTCACTGCAGACTGATTAAACCCACCTAAACAAGCATAAATACCAGGGAGATAAAATTTGAGTTCTTTAGCAAAACAAAGCAGTACTCTATTTACTAACCCTAACTGGAGGCATCAGCCTACTTTCCCCAATAAAATATTGGAATGATTTGGTTATATTGTGTCATGCAACATTTGCATATGATTAGGTGCAGTGTTCAACTTAGTGTGTCCAAACACTCAGTATCTTTCCATGGTCTTCCAGCAGGACCTGTGACCCCCAAAACACAGCAGGCGAAAGCCACCACTCGGACATTGAAGAGTTTGCTGCAGAACAGTGGGCCAGTTTGCCTGTTGAAATGTGCTGCAGGCTCATAGATGGCTACATGAAGTGTTTGTCTAAAACCAGGGCTGCTCAATTCTTTTCCTGGAGAGCTACCGTCCTATAGGTCCTGCCAAACCCTAATCTCACCAGTCTAATCCAAATAATGAGTTGGATGAAAAGGTACATCTAATTAGTAACAAATGGGGTTGGAAAGAATACCTACATCATGGTAGGTGTCCAGGAACAAGCTTTAGAAATCCAGCCTTGAGCCATGTTCGCTTGAGGCTGATATACAAACTAATAACTGAAATGGAAATGTGGTCCATGTTGTTCATGTTCATTTTGTAAATGCACAATGTATACAAACTGTGGTTCTGTAATGTTAAAAATGCAATTAGAAGGTTTTATTTGTTAATGTCAGTAATTAAGCGCATGTTGTATTTGAGGGTCTGACATGTCCCCTGGCACAGTCTTAACACCTTTATGTGTGAGTGCAATTGGTGTTGCTGCTAAAACCCGCAATGCCCTGGATAGGAAAATAATTATACTGACCCAACCCCCAAAGCCAGGCTGAGGTGTGTTGCGTGGAAAGACTCCGTCTCCCTGTGATGGTTCTGTCACTCCTGGCCACGTTCAGGGCAGGTCAAGCAGACGACCAGCATCCTCCTCTTCCCTCATCACTACAAACACTGCGCGATATGAGCAGCAGAGCATTGGACTGACAGGCACGAGGACAGACATAGCTTGGCCTGGGGGCCCGTTGGCTGAGGCGGGGAGGAGGACCAGAAAGCACTCCGTCGCTCTCCTCCTGAAGGTGCGGCGTCTCGGTCCGGACTGACAGATCAGTGGAGACAAGCCGACCGGCTCAATGCCATTTAACGGCCTCTTCCCACCGCTGACATTTCTAGCCCTCCCATGCCTCTGCCTCCTTGACGCTCACCACACCCCTCCTCAGTCTGTCTTTTCGGCAGGGGTTGGGGGGGGCATGTTCCTGCTGTCAGGGGGCATGATGGTAGTCTGGAGCATTTGGCGGCTGGTCTTTCCGCTGCCGACATATCGGTCCCAAACCACAGCAAGCGCCACTTAACTATCCAAACTCTAAACGGCCATTTTCTGCTCTAATAACCTGCTAAGGACAAACATAAACATAGGAGCACCAGCACAGCAAGACTGGATCCCATGTTAAGCCAGGTGTATAAAGTTCACTTTTTAGATTTTGTATTCATGTAATATTTAACTTGTAAATGTGAAATGGTATTTTCCATACACTGGTTATTTTGACTGCTTATGACGACGGGCACAAACGCTTGTCATTATTGCTTGATGTAATTACCCAGTAGACAATTCATTACGTAATTTTTTTTCAATTGTTTCTATGTTTGACTGAGTTTGAACAAGTGGGGCTATAGAAAATGTTCAAACTGATTTGGCCTATAAGTGATTCGCTACCATTCTACTCTCACATTCTGAAGCCCTTCTGTCTCTCTGTCTGTCTTTTTCTCTGTCTCTATCTCTCTGTAGCTCGTTCTCCCACTCTCTCTGCGCTTATTTGCATTACGAGAGAGACACTTAGTTTCCTTTCCATAGCCTTTAATTAAACAATGACCTGTTGGAGACGCTGTATTGTGGTTGTCAGTTGTTAGAATACTGAGTGCCGTGTGTACACACTGCACAGATACTTGATACAGCGCCGACGCAACAGTGTCACTCTTACGTAACTGCGCCCGGGCACAATCAAAAATGTGGCGTACGCAATTTACCTCAGAAGATGAAGTAACAGTATCTGCAGATGTGCGCAACATCTCGACAAATGTGGCCTAATGGAAACGTACCCCCAGTCTGTCTGGGCCAAGCAGCCACTGTAAGCTTTCCTTCCCTCTCTAATCTCCTCCAAACAAGTAGCAGTGAAATGTCAACTGTCCTTCTGAGGCCTCCATTCCTTCCTTCAACCCATTCCCCCCTCCCTTTCGCTCCTCCTTCTCCCTGTGCTGTCTAGTTCTTGCCAACTAGAGCAGGGGGGCGTCTGCCAAACTAGGAGGAACATGGAGAAAAAGGGAGGATGAGGAAAAAGATGGCGATTTGGGCAGGATTGGACATTTGCATATTATTCTAATACCGCTCATGAGTGCCCAGAAATGACTGGGCAGGCATGAGAGGATAATAAATCAATTGCCTGGTTGCTAGCTACCCCCCCCCCCCCTACCGTCTTTACATCCAGTTGCATGCCACTGTTATAAATTATTCATAGTTGCCCGGAGGCAGTGAATCAGCCAGGCAAGAACTAACAAAATTAGCCAGCAATTAGTGTTTATTTATGGTGATCATGTTTTTCCTCCAAGTCAAACCAAAGGAGGGGTGGAAGGAACTGCCAAATGAACTTTGTCTGGTCTCTTCTGTCTTGCCCTTGAAAGCTAAAGGGGATCAGAGAGATGGAGGAAGAGGGGATGGTGTGTGTGTGTGTGTGTGTGTGTGTGTGTCTGTGTGCGTGCGTGCGTATTTGCGTGCGCGCGCGTGCGTTCGCTCCCTATCACGGAAAGGCAGATCACAGCATATCTTTCCTCTGTGTATTTGAATGGGAGGCTGGCTTCACTGAAGTCTTCGTCAGGCGTATCTGAGGCTTTTCTTGCTCTCTGTTTCTTTAGCTGTGATCATTCCTGAGTACCATTGTCGGTTCAGTATGGTTGAGGGCAGGTAGGAGACAGTGGGAGTAGAGGGCTCCTGTTCCCCCAGGCAGCTGAACCCTCCCAGCTGACATGTCTGGGTTTAGTGGAGCTGTATGGGATGTATCAGAAGAGGCCTAGCAATCTGGGGGTCACCTGTAAAAAGACAAAGACAACACTAAACACACACACACACACACACACACACACACACACACACACTATACCAGAGTAAGTGAGTTTAGAGTGCAGTCAGTTGAGGGAGGGTTGTGTGGAGTTCTGGCTCTTCCTTGAACTATGTCCACGATCAGTGTTCCGTTTCTATAAATCAATGTGGGGGCCAGCTGGGCCGGGGAGGGGAGGACAGCAAGGGGGAGAGAGGGGGAGGAGCTCACCCAACAGTAGAGTTCGTGGAATTGGGTTGGATCCTAGCATTCAGTTCAGTACACAGTGAAACATGAACCCCCCCCCGCTTGTACGCTATCCCCCTTGGCTGCGTCCGCTGCCAGGGAAACGTGTCTGATGATCGAGGAGAAAGTGTGAGACAGTGGGTCTGTGCAAGTCCTCCTGTGTGAATAGATGCACTGTAAAAAGTGCTGCACGGTATTGTTTGGAAAGCTCCCCCTCGCCACCGCCACTTCACTGTCTGCCGATGAACCCTTTAATGTGCTGAAACATGTAGCGAATGCATGCCCTGGCCAAAGGAGTGCGGGAGAGAAAGGGAGGAAAAGAGGGAGGCGGCCAAGTTGCACTGGACTTGACTTCCTGATTGATTGTGTGACTGGGGTACAGAGTGTGGCTTTGTGAGAGCGAGTCTTGGCTAGCTGGCGGGCCGTCGGTCACGTCGGGGGTGGGGTGAGGGGGTGGGGTGAGGGGGGGGGGGGTTGAGGGGCATACTATGGCTCTGTCGAGCAGCCCTGCTGGCCAATACTGATGTGTTTCTGCTACTTTCAATGCAGCCCCTTCTCCTGTTCCCCAGCACAGGGCGTCTGGTCAGGTTGGTCGGGGACTGAGGCAATTCCACTTTAAGGGAATTAAGGGATTTTATTCGCTTTTCTCACTTTCATATAATGTCAGCAATACTTTATGACGGACACCAGCTAAACGCCTGGGAAGCAACCTGCCTGTCTGCCTGCGTCTGTCTTTCCGTATTCCGGACGTGAGCGTGAGAGCATGTGGCGGTCCGTCGCTCCTGCCCCCTCATTCGCTGTCACTTCAGATTCATCTAGCTCTTCCTCTCTCCCGCTTTCTGTCTCTTTCCCCCCACTCTCTTGCCTTGGAGCCGTCTCCCCCGGGATGCGCATTGCTGTGGGGGGACGGGGTGTCACAGGGCCATCGCCATGTCACAGTCAATCAGCTGTCACCGCCGGTCGACGCTCGGCTAACGCTGTGGCTATGCGGCTTCTGCTAATTACGAAAGGGCCCCTTGTTATTGCTGCTCGCTCCTCCTGAAATAATGCAATTATGTCTGTCTGGTGCCATGGTTATGGAGAGGAGTCAGAGGAGGTGGCAAGCACCCTCTTGGGCTCATGAGCCACTCTGCTGAAAAGAAAGCTATCGGACATGAGGCTTGTGATCTAACCGACCGCAAATCAGCTAATGGCGATTGGGGCCTTGTGCTGTAATTGGTCACTGTTTAGGAGTTCAAGTGGAGTACCAACCAACCGGGGAGCGAAATGAATAGTGGAGCGAGGGAAGGTTTGCAAGGTTGAGCTGGCAGGTAATGAGACTGTGGTAGACTGAGTCTGGGACACTGTGTCCACCCGTAGTTTTTTTTTCTTCAGGAAACAGAATTCTCTCAGTAATTTCCTTGTTGTGCCTCCAGCATGCAGACAACCTGCGGTGGGGAGATTGACTTGTAAGGGTTATATCGTAATAATGAAGATTAAAGTAAATACCCAGCTTGGTTTATGGCTTACAAAGGAATATGTAGGCTGTTTTCTCCAGGCGACCTCCGGCGCCCCAGAACATGCTGGTGTCACAGATGGGTGCACAAATGAAAACACAAATCTTCAAGTAATTTTTTTGATTTTCTTTTAAGATCATCGGGATTAGGGCAGATTTAATCCTGACTCGATGACTCCTGCCGCGTTTAATCAGAATACATTGCTCGTACATATTCATCTCTTGACTAGCTCCCCTGTCGGATGTTTTTAAGTGTCCCCGCTCCTCTCCACTGTGAATGTCTTGGATTTATATTATCTCCACTTCAGAGGCTACATGGTCCCACTTTCTGCTGCGTTTTTCAGTCATAGCATTGGCTTTTTGTCCTGGAAATGTTTCAGATTATGTAACATCTCGGTCGTCTGTCTAAGGCTTCTCAGCAGTGCCTTTGGATTTTGTGTTACCCCTCAGTGTTTAATGTAAATGTTTTATTAATTCAATTCTTGTTTTTATTGAAAATTATAATACATTGTAATTTTTGTAGATGGACATTATACAAGCCCTTGCCTCCCATCGGCTCTGATCCGTGTTGATTCATCGCTATTTATTTGAGGTTAACAGATGGATGGAGACTCGTGTCTGGTTGTGTTGGCTGAACTCTTTGGACATTGACAGTTTTCTGCTTTGTCACCCAAGGTTCTTCCCTTCAACCCCTCCCCCTTTGTGTCACCAGGAAACGGAGCGTATGCCTAGGAAGGGCGGGAGGGGTTGGGGTTTAGTCCTTAATGGAACAACAAGAATAACAACCAGAAATGACCTAATGACTAACTGGCGCATTGGGCACCTGGAACACAGTTCCCAGTGGCCAACTGTCTCCTAGAGTTGACCCTCGGTTACAGGAGTGCCTGTGTGAGCATGGAAACATATAAGTTAAGCACTTCTTGAATACTACTATTTTTCTGTGAAGTATTTCAGATCTTAAAAGTTTGACCCAGTTATGATGTTGATCCCGAGAATTAATCCATCTACAGACAAAAATGGAATCGTACAAACAGAATTTTGGGGGGTAATTTCTGGCATGTTGCAACTGTGTGAGAAGTTAGAGGGCAAATCTGTGTATCTAACACTCAACAGCTGGCCTAGAACCAGAGGAGAAAGGAAGGGGTGTGGAGATAGATGTGGATGTTCCCCTGCTTCTACAGCCTTAGTCTATCAGTGCTGACCCAGCTGTGGGAGACAGGAAACAAACACACTTCCTGTCCCATCCTGGCTCGGCTGGCGGCGTGCACACATCGTCCGTCAGAAACCACGGAAACCAATAAAAAAAAACAATCGAATTGGAATGGAAGATGAGGCACAATGCTTATGGTACCGGTGTTGTTTCCTCCACGCACACAATCGGTAGACCTTGCACTTCCTGTCCTTTTATCTTATCGTGATGGTCCTGACTCACCATGATGACTCAACAGAACAGTGTCTGCTTTGTGTGGCTCTGACACTTGTTAAGTATCTTTACAAATCCAATCTCTAGATTGGCTTTAATGAGAATGACAAATACAGTGTCCTCTGGGATCACAGGGAGCAGGAGGAGGGGAGAGTGCATGGTCATGCAACAAAGAGCCTTTTGTCCGTTGACATTTAGAAATTCTGCCTTTTCTTCTTTTTGCCACACTACAAAGTGGAGGGTCTGTCCAAGATGGTGTGTTGTTTGTAGCGGCAGCTCTATCATTACAACATGAATTGTCATTAGCATTTGATTTATCAGTTCCATCATCTGAGGTCTTAGGTAAATCGGTCTGTTGGGATTTATAGCCTCCCTCATTGTTCTGCCTCCCTCAAACATTGTGTTAGTCCCATTGTAAAGAGGTTGGTTTATTATCTTTCCCACTCGCATACTAAACCCAAGTTACTCAGATGGTTGTGGTGGGAATACACCTTCCATGTTACTGAAGAATCCTGTTTGACATCCAAGTCTGAAGTTTGCTTTGGTTTATACGCTAGCTGTTAATTGATGTGTGAAGAGAAAGGACTACAGAAGCTGTCGTTTAGACTGTCCAGGGGATTGGGGACCAGGAGGGAAAAGGAGAATGTGGCCCAGACAGGCAGGCAGGCAGACAAGCAGGCAAACAGCCTTTCCAGTGATCATCCACACTTGACGTCTCCAAACTCCCTGAGGTGGTGAGTGTTTGAAGGGGTCAAACTCACACCGGCCTGGATAACGGTCAGAATCTCCAAGCCTCCAACAGAGGTTGTGGCATTTCCAATGGGGGATTTTTGCTGGGGAAAGGGATATCAGTTGAGGCTGGACATTACATCAGAACAACTGGAGATTGACTTCAGGGGCCTTGGTAACCCTTGGGTTTCAGGGCATGGAAGGAAAGGGGTAGGGAGTAACAGCTGAAGTAGGGAGTGGCTTTGGCAAAAGAGTGGTTGGAAGAACAAAGGAAAAACTGAGACAGTGAGTGTTTTTAAGAGGCCTCAGGACAGATGACTGAATGCAAAGCTGATGATAATATTAGTTTGACTACTGGATGTAGTATTAATAGTAGGTTATTGATGGTTTCATGTGGTTATGAAGAAAATAGACTGGATTAATACTGGTCTTGGTGTGGAAAATGGATAGGCCTTCTGCTGAAGTCGTGGAGCAGCACAGCAGTGAAAATCCGGAAGTTTCTACATGTTACTCTCTGACACTATCCCAAACACTATTTACAGTCCAACGCTGGCCCATGCATTGTGTAAATGTTTATAGTTGCTGTGAAGTGTGTGTGCGTGCGTGCGTGCGTGTGTCTTGACTCCGGAATCTTCCTGCTGCCTTCCCTCGGGGCTCGGATAACATACACAAACTATGCCTGACCTCGACTTAACGCTTGACGCCATGACCCTTCAGCCTGACCTCAACTCAAGTGTTAAATATGCACCGCTGTGGAATATGCGTTGGCTATTCTAAAGTATTTCAAAGATGAAAATCCACTCTTAACAGTTGATTTGTACGATGAACTACTGTTAGTGTAAATTAACGATTATACAAATCCCGTTTAATAACGGGTGATGATGATGATGATGATGATGATGGTAACAATAACAATAATCATTGGCAAAGCCTAATCTGTATTAATCTTTGTGGTTCTTCCTTATGGCTTAATTGGGATTAATCAGTGTATTATACCAGTATGAAATGATGCTGAGCATATTAAACTGATCTGTGTACAATATACAAGGCAGACCCGACTCCTCTGAAAAGGATTACCTGCTCAAATAAATATGTGAATTGTGGTGTTATTTTCCACCAAGATAAAAAAAACTAAAAAACAACAAGGCTACTGTCTCGGGCTGACTGACATTCAACTTTACCAATCTAACGATTTACAAGAAGGCTCTCGAAGCAATAATGATATTTCCATCCAAAGCTGCTTTTCCCTTCATAAATCTGTCTCTGTAATCCTCTGGATAGGCAAGATGTTGCCCTGAGCTTTAGCTCTTGATTGAGCACAGAGCCAACAAGAGAAAGGGGATTCTATTAACATGCAGAAGTGGGTAAAAGCAGAGCACTGCTCCCCATCATTGGCTATCAGGAATAAAGGGTGGTCTTACGGCGCATCGCTCAGGCTCACCGGAGGAAAATGGGTCAGGAGGAGTTAACCGTCTTCCAGCTAACAAGCGCTTCCCATTTACGTTGTCTGAGCGTAGCAACAGTTCTAACAAGCCGAGTCAGTCTGTGGTGTAAATTGGCGGGCGGACGTGCTGTTCTGTGTCATTGTTTTGCGTCGATCCACGCGGTGTGGACGTGTAGCGCACGAGTTTCCCCACTGCCTCCGCGTTTCCTGGCTTCCTACATGACAATTTAATTAATTCTGTCGACAACTCGCGCTCAGGTTTGGCAGATTTCTCAAGCTGCAGAGTGGGCTGCCTAGGCGACAGTTATTGCCAATTCAACACGCAGCTAGGATTATGAAGGATATTAGGGATTTAAGCTATTTACTGCTACAGCTAATGTCGCTAAACCCCAGAAACCGTTATATATGTATGGATTTTTTTTGTGCGTTACATTTCTGCCTATTCATCTGAATAGAGAAAGGGAGTGAGGGAATGGGCCTAACCACACCCAGGCAATCTGCCAGTACTGTAATGGAGTCCATGTTTGGAAGGTTGCTACAGGGCCATGACTGCTTGCAGAGCTCTACACACAGGATAGGTACAGGCCCAGACCAAGGCCTCAGATCCTTAGATTTGACTGTGATCAACATCACACATTTCTCCACAGACCCTGACCACAGCAGTCAAATGGAAAATGGAAGTTTGTTGATTTTGCTCTACTTTCTCCTGTTTTGTCTCCAACTGTATAACCCAGACCCAGATAAGTGTTTGTCATTTAGCAGACTCATGTATAGAACTACTCTGAGAGGCCTTCGGTGGTGTTTTGTGAAAACCCTGCTTTAAAGAGGGAAGCCCTGTGAATGACTAAGGTCGGGTCAGGTCAAGTCACTGTTCATTTGGAATAACAGGGCCTGATTGTTTCATGTGTGTATTGGGACTTTTCACACCAGGCATCTCCATGGGATTGGCAAACTCAGGCTTATAGCAAAACAGTTTATAGCGTCATACTTCGCCCCGCTCCTTTTCTTTTAATAGCCCAAGTCCTAGTCTTTTTGGCCAGGTGGCATCCTAGTGAAACATTTAGGAAGTCAGGGCGGTGCAGTTTAGTTTCCTCTGATGACTTTATTGAGATACCGTAGTTTCTCTACCCTTTAGGATTTGAAGAAAAGTTGAAAGGTGCTAGGAAGCCGCGCCTAAGTCCAGGTGACTTCACCATCTGAAAATAACCCTTTTTTAATAAGTGTTGGACAAGCGGATGGAAATTTCACGACAGAGGGGAATGTTTAAGGATTTATTACACTTGAGATGCGGTTAATGTCATCAGCCCAAGGCCAAGTGAACCCGGTTCTGTGGGCCGATGCATTTCCTTCCAGTATTTACTACCCGGCCTGCCTGCAGGCCTCCACCAGTATTCAACCTAGACATATTCTCAGTTTCTTACATAAAAGTATCCACTGTGGGTTTTTTCTCTCTCCAAACCAAACTACAAAGCCCTTTTAATGTTGTTGTTTACCTCCCTGATTTTAAGAGATCAAACGCAATATTCTTCCCTTCTGGAGAGGCATATTCCTTGGAGTAATTGTTGGCATCATAACCTCCCAGGTTTGGACAAATTAGGCCCGGGAACCTGCAGTGAGGCAGACGGAGAGCTGTCTTTATGCTGCTTTCTCTTTCCACCCCCCTCTCTAGATCGCTCTTTTTTTCGTCTCCCTCCCTCTCTCCCTTCTCACATGTGTTCTTTCCTCCTCTTACTCTTGTGTTTTTGCTTGTGCTCTCTCTCTTTCACCTCCATTTTCCTGCTTTCTGTTGCTTGCTTGATGCTAGGTGGTGGACTAAAAGGCTTGTCAGCCAGTCTGGGAGCAGTGGGGAAACGTCTGCCTGCCTGCTGCCCTGCGGTGGAGAGTTTTCAGTATAAAAGAAGCTGAACAGAGGTTCAGTAAGGTGCTAGCCCCACCCCTCTACCCTCTCCATCTACATCACGTAAAGAGGCTCTTCTTTCACTCAGATTTGTGTGCCCCTGGCGTGCCCCTGCCCCTTTTGCCAGAAGGCTAATAGAATAAATCATCTTTCAAGCCTTGGCAATATTGAGCCATGGCGACATAGTGATTCAGTTTGGACAAAAACAAACATCCATCATGTCTTCTGCTGTCACGGCAACGGGGGCGGCCCTGGCTGAGTTGGGGAAGCCAGGCAGCGTTGATGGTATGTCTTGCTTGTTTGTGTCGCATTTTTTGGTGGAGGAAGAGCTGGATTGAAGAAGAGAAAGAAAAAGTGCAATGTAGACTTTCTGGAAAACACCAGTGCAATAGACGTTTTTGCCAAACTTCTCTTTATCATGCGGATTGTTGTCGTATAAGCTGAATGGCCCCCTTCTCGCTCATGTCTTGTTTGTTTTTTATTAAAGGGTCAATAAACACATGCAATACAATACCATTAGTGAAATCATGAAAGTGAGTAGGTCCAGCATTTTCTGTTTCTACCACCGGAAAGATTTATTTATGGAAATATCCTCTGCTGTTTCTGAATACAATCAGTAGTGTAATGTGGACGTGTAATGTCTGTCTTTATTCATGTCTGCTCTTATAGTTTTATATAAGTACATATCTAGGGTTATAAAAGTAATGAGTTGTAGGAAACCCCTAAAGAATATTTAAAATTCCAATGTCATTTTATATTATAGTCAGTTTGATAGTATGTTATGTTGCGTACCTGATCTCTACGTGAGTACATGTCTAGATTGTTTAACCTTTTAGTATAAAAAGTGTATATGTAATTATATATAAAAATACTCAAAACAAAAGTTGAATGCTATTTTCTCTTATTGCAGACTTTTTGGTCTGTAAAGCTCTTCACAATTTCCCATGCAATCTAACCTATAAATTAACATACAGAAGCAGTTCTGACCAAACCAAATAATTGTTTTGGCTAAACCTAGTGATCCCTTCAGGTTTCACTGATCTACGAAAGTGAGTTGGAGCATGATTGAATTGTCAAGGCTACAGGTGTCTCTTCTCTCTCCTCCATCTCACCTCCTGCTTTTTTCTGTGTCTCTCCTGTCTCTTGCCTTCCAAAAGTTTAGCTTTGCCTGTATCTTTCCATTTTCTTCTTTGTCAGTCAAGAAAGGAAATTCAAGGTCAATGTTAAGGGAACTTTTACAAAACATAATCATAACCTTGTATTTCTCAGGTATACAGTCGACGGTCAAGATTTCATGGATTGAAACTGACTGTCAATGTTGCTAGTTCATTATCACTGCAATCAGCTACAAGGTTTGTGTAGCTTGGATACTAACCAGGATCCTAATAACTTTAAATTAGGAAATTAAATTATATGACAAAGTTTTCAATTATGCCAATTGGGTTCAAAACGGTTGCGAACATTAGCTAGCCAGCAAACCAGCCAGCCAAGTCAGATTGTTTAGAAGATACCTAAATATCACAATAATTTAGATTCTATTTAGAGACAGAATGACACAGAGCTGGTTACATAAGCTATTGTCAAATAACAAAAAATCTCCTGGCAGTCTTATGACTCTTCTTCATCTGACCACTCTTCCTCACCTGAAGGATATGTGAGCAAGTGTTTTTGCTAAAAGAATGATTTTCTCAAACCAAGATCAATGCCTGTCTGCCTGGCTTCACTTTGCAATTTTTACCTTACCTGACTTTGCCTCTAGACCATGGTCAGGATGACTCAGGGGAGCCTTCTGCTCTTCTAGTGCCAGAGCAGTCAAATGCTCTGAGGTATTAACCACGTTTATTGGTTTCATCCACTGTCAGTGATGTGTCCATCCCTGGTTTCACGGGAGTCATGTACCTTCATTAGCTCTTGTATGTAAAATGAGGTTACCTGTCTAAACACAATCTTGTCACTTATCTGTCCAAGCAATAGCCATCACAGCTCTTCAGGGAAAGAACACTGCAAACATTTAATTTCCTCACACACACACACACACACACACACACACACACACACACACACACACACACACACACACAC
>JACXGJ010006926.1:2500-22265 GCA_016801105.1 Esox niger
GCACACACACAGAGGCCTAATTATGAACCATGTGTTTTGCTTCCTGAATGCAGAATTGCTGAAAGCCGTGGTCTGTGAGATCATATACCACAGGTATGACATCACAACTTTTAACTGTTATAAATGTTGGTAAGCAGTTCATAGCGGCAATAAGGCATCTCTGGGATTGGTGGTATATGTCCAACATACCCAGGCTGAGTGCTTTGTCCAGGCACTCCGTCGTGCTTAAGAGAAGCTCTTAGCCATGGTATATCGGCCCCCTCAAACCTTATTGCTTAAATACAGCTTGACCATCATGTTTGCTAATACTACGATATGCTATGACATTCTAATAGTGTTTTCGCATACAGGCCTTTCCATCAGCATTCCTTGAATATATATATTTTGGAAAGTTGACTGAGAACACAATGTCCTTTACAGCTGTCCTTTACGGCAATTAGAGTGTTGATTTTTGCATCCTTTCTGTAATGGCTCAGGTGATCTAAAGGCGGTCGACAAAATTAACGCTTTACCGACATGTTCTGTTTCTATAACCACTTTTATAAGACATCACTTTATTTGCATAAAATCTACGGACAGAAAAAGTAGTTATTGTGATTGCTAAACAAGAAAACAAAAAATGTACATGGCATATGGACTAACAGATCAGACCAGTCCATAGACTGCCATTGTGCCACGTGTACTTTTGGTGTCCTTATACAGACTTGCAGAGGATCACAGTGACTCACGGGAGAAGAGAAATGAATGATTTGAAAATGAAATCTCCTTCAGTCAGCCGGTAAGACACAACAGGTTGGGGGGGTAATCAATGACCTTTTCTTGTTCAGATGGGTTTGGGTTTGACGCATGTGGGTCATCTCAGGGGAGAGACGATTCACAACTTGATATTATTGCTGTGGAAACATTAAATGTCAGTAGCACAGAAAAATATTCCATTTTGAAACGTTCAATTGGCGTCTTAGGAACTCATCTCGCCCCATACCTCTTTCCATCAGCGAGGGAGTCTGGGGACACGGACATTAAGGGTCTGCAGTTTGGTTTACTCCCAGACAACACACCAAGAAAGTACACAGCACACTTAAAACCACAGCCACGAGATTCATAGGACAAACAGCTGCCCATATCTAGTTAGCCACAGGACATAGGTCAAATGAACCATTTAAGGCCATTTCCTCAAATTGGCAATATTAGCAGAGACACGCTGCTCAAACAAAACATGCCCCTTCTTACACCACCCACTCAACAAAGAGAGCATTTGGATGAAATGGTGACAGAATAATTACATTAGAGTATTGAGCAGCAGTATGACTCATTGTGTCCCGAGCTTCTCCCAAGCCTCGCCCTATTCCCTTTGTAGCACACTGCATTTGGCGACTGACTGTATGGGGACACATGTTACTTTCACATGGGGTAAGGAGAGACAAGAGAAGGTGATGAAAGATGACACGATTTGGGGACCGATGGTGGGTCGGAGGATGTGAGAGAGACCAAAAATGGACAGAAGAAGACCTGGAACGTCCGGGACAGCTAATAGAAAGCATCCATTTTATTTTGAGCTTCATCTGTGGCCAGAAGATGAATGGAAAATGTGCACATGACCCATCATTCGTGGCAGGTGCAAACTTCTCTCCCTCTCCTTCAAATGGAGTATGTCCAGCCATGTACAGGGAATAGATCACGTATATATGCGTCACTGGCCTTAATCATTCTTAGTCATATGAAACCATAACTATAAGAGACTGTAGAATGGAAAATGGCACAGCAGTCTCCATAATTTCATGACAGGAACACAGAGGGACAGTGAGGTTTCTGGTCTACAGTTTATTACAGATGGAACCGTACACAAAGAGTAGAATTAGACCCCAAACCCAGTGCAAAACCGAATCCATTCTAGAATAATCGCTAAAGTATTTTGTGACACAATCCGAATGGCATCCTAGTATCCCGTTTAACCACAACTGACCAGAGATCTATTTTAGTAGCCCAGTATATAGGACAGACATACTGACGGAAGCAGTGCTTTCCATTTGTAAGAAGAAACTTCTGATGGAGACCGCCTGTCATGTTCTCAGATTAACTGCGCGATCTTCAACTCTCAGTCCCCTGGGTACACGGGGCTTAACGTCTGGCCTCCAGGCGGAAACCTACAGCTGGCTGACCTGCCAACAAATGCAGCCTGTCTGGCCAGTCTGGATTTGGAGGCACAAAGACCCAGGGGAATCCTTCTGGAAAACAAACCTCCAGTCATTTATGCTGCCCATCTACACTGGTTGCCAGAGCTTTATTCAACCCAAAAGGCTTGATGAACAATCCCATGTTATTAATTTAACAATGGTACCTCTACCTGGCACAATATCATGGTCTGGTAGAATGGCGTGCAGACAAAACTGTTTTACTTCAAATCCCAATCTTCCACGTCAAATATAGTCTCTGTTTTGGGACGTGTAGCCCTAGGTCATGTTTATGATAAGAGTGCCTTAAGCCAAGCACATCTTCAGGAGCGGACTGCTTTAACTCTAGACTACCGTGTGGTTAGTGTCATTGTGAGCAGGGAAAGGAGTGCCAACCCATCAGATATCCTTCAGAAGCAAGATATTCTACAGCTCCAGGGCTCTCCTCTTTCACTC
This sequence comes from Esox niger, assembly GCA_016801105.1. Classification (NCBI taxonomy): domain Eukaryota; kingdom Metazoa; phylum Chordata; class Actinopteri; order Esociformes; family Esocidae; genus Esox; species Esox niger. The sequence continues at coordinate 5,128 of JACXGJ010006926.1, forward strand.
AGCCTTAATCAGGTTATCTCAGCTTTACAGCCTTAACAGAAGCCTGCTCTCATCTCACTGACATTCAGAGCAGCAGCGCAAACAGCCCGGCTCTTCTATCACACAGACCCAGGATGAGTGCAAAAAGGCACCCTATTCCCCATACCGTGCAGTGCTTTTACCAAGAGCCCTACGGTCTAAACCCGGCACTCTACCAAGGGAACGGGGGGGGCGATTTGGGAAACTGCCCAACAGGGCCACTGACGTCTGTGCTTAAGAGCTCACATCTGAAAATCCAGGTACATGTTGTCCTTCAAAAGGCGGCAGAATAAAGGTGGGTGCCAGGATGCCATGTGTACACACACACACACACACACACACACACACACACACCTGTTGTTTTCATATCAAAGATGGTGTCACCGCTCCTGCTCCAAGGCGAGAGAAACTGGTTTGAAAGATATTAGTGGTGGTTAGAAGCACAAATAACTAGCCTGCACTCCAATAAATCCGGATAATTAAAAACACTACGGATCCTGGCTACAGTAGTCTCAAGAGTACTGAAAGAGTTGTTTATGTTTTCTGTGTATGTGTGTGTGTGTTGGGGGCTTAGAGCACATGTTAACAAGTCTCTGTAGTGGTCTCTGTCTGGCACATTGAATGAGTCACACACACTCAAATGTTTATTTTTCTATTCTTGTGGTGACCAGAATAGCAGAAATCCATGTCCCCTAAATCCAAGCCCTGTAACTAACACTTAAGCCAAAAATACAAAAATTCTAAATGGGGACAAAATGGGGACCCTATTAGACACATTTTTTGGGTTAAATCCAAGTTTGTGGAATTTTTTTTGTCCCCAGTTACATCACGCACACACTCTGTCTGACAGGGGGAATGTGTTTCAAGACAGCTTGCCAGCTGATAGCCAGTTTCCATTTCACCACTGCTTCCTAAGATAACATACCTCACACAGACAATACCTGACACAAACAAAATCCAGTATTTGAGTGTGTGTTTGCATGTTTTACTCACCTTCTGGGGTCAAAAAGTCAGCAAGACTGCAGAAGGTAAGTAAAACATCTGACCATGTGGGGACATTCATGCCAGGAAAAATTGATAGTCTGGCTTAGGTGTTCAGTTTAGGGTGAAACTTCCAGTTAGGGTTAGGCATAGGTTAGGATTTGGTTAATGCTAGGGAAACATTTTGCCTCCCCACTAGGTAAGTAAACCTGGACTGTGTGTGCGTACATGTGTGTGAGTGAGAGAGATAGATAGATCCTAGTTTTACTATACAGTCCCCACAAAGATAGTAAAGCATGATAATTTGGTCAACACAACAAAAAAGGCTATATCTGGCTTAGACGTTTGGGTAAAACCTACAGTTGAGACTAGTGTTAGAATTGGGGTTAGTTCAAGCTTATATTTTAGGTTATTGAGGATAAGAGTAGGGTTAGGATAAGGGAGAATTAAGGAATTATGGAATACTATTTCTGGTCCCTAAATGTAATTGTGCTGTGTGTGGGTGTGTGCAATATACAGTGTTTCTTTGCAATGTGATTCACAGCCATGTAGCACAGGGTTGTAGCCACATGAAGGTCCTCCTACATACAATATGTTCATATTCAACCGCCTGGCCTTGTGGTAATCCGGCATCAAATGTACCATTTTGGAGTCAGAAATAATCAGCCAAATCTCTATATAGCGGTGCACTATGACAATACACCAACTGAAATATCTAATTATATATTCAAAAATAGCCGATAATTCTTCAATATTTGTCACGGGGGGGTGTGATATATCGACAACATATCACAGCTAAGCTCTGTTCTTAGACACGATGCACCGCGCTGTTCAGGATTTTATCCACCTGCTTTATCTTAAATATTCAACTTTAGTTGTCTATAAAAGTACTATGCACAGACATAATTCCCACAGAGAGACATCACTCCCAATGTTTGTAGAAGACAAATTGGTTCCACAAATTAATATAATAATGATATAATTTTAGTTAATATGCAGTATAAGTGTAGGTGTTCGTCTTCTCCTGCTTGCTTTTCAAAGCCTGGCAAGTCCATGCCCTAAATCCACTCTACATGTGTTCCACACAAAAAAATCTCATCTCATTTCATACTTCAACCTTTACCAACAGTAAGATGTCCAAAGAAAGTGAATTTGACTTTGAACGGCAGACCTTGAGTTTTGGAATGTAGATGGTAAATATCAGCAGGCTAGCAAGCAACTTGATCTGTAAGATTATGAGTAGGACATTTTCATTTGCATATTTTTATGCTAACTAGCCTAACATTACACAGCAGCACTGTGCAAGAAGCAGGTAACTCTCTACTTTCTCCAAGCTAGTTGGGCTGTAACCCCCTAGTAGCAGGCTAACAGATTTATTTTGCTTCGATGCATTCTTCACTCAATGTGTTATCTATTTAGAAAGTGTACTTTGCACCCAGTGACAGAAAGTTGCTTGAGATGTTTGGCATTAATAACAAAGTCATAATGTCACACAGGACGTGTTAACCATGAATTGACGTAGAGCTACTGAGTGAATGTCCATTATGTCTGACCAGCGAATTGGACTAAGTAGAAGAGGTCTGAACCAAAGGCAGAGGACTAAATAATTAGAAGGTTAATAGGGACTGGTCCACTAAATGTAATACGTGCAAAAACTATTTGGAAATCCTGTCAGACGAAAGTTGCTACTACCTGCAGTAAACTCCCAGTGCTGACATTTGTGTGAAGAAGCTTTATTACTGGCATGCATTTACTTATATATACAGGTCTGGAAATGTAAAGAGACCACTGCACCTTATTCTTTCCTTTACAAAAAAGTTGGAAAGGAAGGTTTTGAGTGAGGAACAGAAGGGATCAAATTAAGACACCACCGCAAATTGAATGCTTATTTTCCTCACTCAAAACTTTCCTTTTCAACTTTTTTTGGAAAGGAAACAAAAAGGTGTAGTGGTCAAAATTTTTTCCAGAGCTGTATATCATCAGGGAATACAATAGATATGGTTGGAAATAATTTCTTGGGTTGCCAATAATGACATTATAATAATATATCAACATTTATTTTCTTTGAAAAATTGATTTATTTTACTGTGAGATCAAACAAATAATCCACAAATACATTTTAGTGCATTTCTTTGCTGATCTTTACCGAAGATCCATAAAAAAATATGTCATTAATAGATCTGAACTAGCAATGGTAGGGAATATTCAGCGTGTTTATCTTACTCTTATCTGTAGTCAAATGGGCAAAAAGGTATGTCAAAGTATGTCAAATGGCAGTAAAGTATGTTTCGAAAAATATTTTATCCCTGGGGGAGGACCCCATCAATCCCTGCCTACTTGGTCACCCCCAGTGTCTGACAGACTGTTTTGCCCTGGGTAATCTGAGTTTATGTTAACGTCGGTAACCTTTTGAAAAAACGTGATATCACCTGCAATATGTTTAAATTGTCAGCATTCATGACATCATCCACACCAGCATTACCTTTAAAACACGGTTTAAATTGAAAGAGCTGTTCTTACCTGTCATACAATTGCTCATTGCAAAAAAGGTTGCAAAGATTGTAACCTGGTTTAGAAGCGTAGCTGCGGGCCTCGGTCGGTGATCGACCACTCTTCTCCGAAATAGCATGCTGCGAAGCGCTCCTACAAATGACAGAACGGAGCTGGAGGTGGGGAGTTGGGGTTGATCATTCCTCCATCCGCTTACAGAAAGAAGCTCAGGAAATGTGCTCAGATTTGTAAATAGCCTATTTCGTTAGAATGTCGAGTCCGTTTCTGATATAGCCTATGATTCGTTAAATTAGCACTGTAAAACGTTTTCCTCTTCTATGTTTTGCGCAGGATCACATTGAGCGAAGCGCTTGTTAGGTGATGCTTGAAGAAATGCTTGTTATTGCTGAGCTGTCGGTGTTAGTGAGAGTTACGTAGACGATGTCGTCACGACGCCTCCTAATCAGTTTTGCCGTACGTATAACCGCAAGGAGCAGAAGCTAAGGCCAACAGGTGTGGGACTACTTCCTGAACACTCAAGCTCCTACTTCGGATCTGGGAGAATTTTAATCATTTGTTAATTTTTGTTGCCGCAACAGTAATCTCTAAAGAATGCTGAAATAATAATAGAAAATATTCCATGTGGCTGCACAATGTTTCTTGAAATATTATCTACATTAAAAATGTATAGGTTCGTGGGAGATGTACAGGTGCTGGTCATATAGTTAGAATATCATCAAAAAGTTTATTTATTTCAGTAATTCCATTCAAAAAGTGAAACTTGTATAATGTATACATTCATTCCACACAGACTGATATATTTCAAATGTTTATTTCATTTAATTGTGATGATTAAAACTGACAACTAATGAAAACCCCAAAATCAGTTTCTCAGAAAATTAGAATATTACTTATACAAAGAATATGACCAATACAAAAATGGATTTTTAGAAAATTGGCCAACTGAAAAGCATGAACAGCACTCAATACTTAGTTGGGGCTCCTTTTGCCTGAATTACTGCAGCAATGTGGCGTGGCATGGAGTCGATCAGTCTGTGGCACTGCTCAGGAGTTATGAGAGCCCAGGTTGCTCTGATTGTGGCCTTCAGCTCTTCTGCATTGTTGGGTCTGGCATATCACATCTTCCTCTTCACAATACCCCATAGATTTTCTATAGGGTTAAGGTCAGGCGAGTTTGCTGGCCAATTAAGAACAGGGATACCATGGTCCTTAAACCAGGTACTGGTAGCTTTGGCACTGTGTGCAGGTGCCAAGTCCTGTAGGAAAATGAAATCTGCATCTCCATAAAGGTGGTCAGCAGCAGGAAGCATGAAGTGCTCTAAAACTTCCTGGTAGACGGCTGCATTGACCTTGGACCTAAGAAAACACAGTGGACCAACACCAGCAGATGACATGGCTCCCCAAACTATCACTGACTGGAAACTTCACACTGGAATTCAAGCAACTTGGATTCGGTGCCTCTCATCTCTTCCTCCAGACTCTGGGACCTTGATTGCCAAAGGAAATGCTAAATTTACTTTCATCAGAGAGCATAGCTTTGGACCACTCAGCAGCAGTCCAGTCCTTTTTGTCTTTAGCCCTGGCATGACGCTTCTAATGCTGTGTCTTGTTCAAGAGAGGCTTGACACAAGGAATGTGCCAGCTGAAACCTATTTCCTGCATACGTCTGTGCGTGGTGGTTCTTGAAGCACTGACTCCAGCTGCAGTCCACTCTTTGTGAATCTCCCCCACATTTTTGAATGGGTTTTGTTTCACAGTCCTCTCCAGGGTGTGGTTATCCGTATTGCTTGTACACTTTTTTCTATCACATATTTTCCTTCCCTTCGCCTCTCTATTAATGTACTTGGACACAGAGCTCTCTGAACAGCCGGCCTCTTTAGCAATGACCTTGTGTCTTGCCCTCCTTGTGCAAGGTGTCAATGGTCATCTTTTGGATTGCTGTTAAGTCAGCAGTCTTCTCCATGATTGTGTAGCCTAAGGCCTTTGCAGGTGTTTTGAGTTAATTAGCTGATAAGAGTGTGGCACCAAGTGTCTTCAATATTGAACCTTTTCACAATATTCTAATTTTATGAGATACTGCTTTTGGGGTTTTCATTAGTTGTCAGTTATAATCATCAAAATTAAAAGGAATGAACACTTGAAATATATCAGTCTGTGTGGAATAAATACATACATTATACAAGTTTCACGTTTAGAATGGAATTACTGAAATAAACTTTTTGATGATATTCTAATTATATGACCAGCACCTGTATATTAATGTGGGTTATAGATACTACACTCATAGACCTAAGGCCGCTTTCATGGACACAAACTAAGCCTAGTTCTGGACTAGAAAAATATTGGTTTGTCCACAACTAGCCCTGAGTAACAATCTACAGAGATCTGTTGTCATCATGAACAAGCACACCAGATTCACAAATCAATGGCTTGATGGTTACCTGACAAGATGAACCAAGAGTGCTAGATCTGGAATAGATCAAATACATGAAATAGCTGAAGAGAGTTGAATACATCTGACCTAAGTAGTAGCCTGAACTTTGCAGGCTACTATATTGCCCTCTTGTGGAGGGTCCAAGACCCAAAGAAGCAAACAGTCTCTTTTCAGATGGAATATTCCATAGATACCTGAACTATAAATATATCAATCTTTACATCAACTGTAGATTGTGTCCAGATAATTCTAGACAATCTGACATATGAATACAATTTAGCACATTAAATGGGATTCTGGGCCACCTGGGATTAGGTAATCCCTCCATTTTAATTTTAGAGTAACTATTTCCAACCCCACCCTTAGCTGTTTAAGTGTCATTATTAGATTGTGGTGTTTCAAATGCATAATTATGCCTTAACAAACATGCCTTCCACAGAACAAAAATGAAACAGACCAACATATTACATCGATAATTATTTATTATCAATAAGTGTACATACTTTGAGTAAAATAAATCTAAAAGAACACTCATCAAAAAGGACAAGAAGCAGAGTGCAAAACATAATAAATTAAAATAATTGAGAACAATCACTGTGTCAATTAAGGTATTGAAGGAAGAAAAAAGAACTTGTCATTGCCACTCAGACCAGCAACGGTGGAGAGACTCAGTGGAAATGGTCAAACATGAATTAGGTCAACATGGCACTAATTACAGTATGTACAGAAGTGTTCTGCAAGAAACACATTGTTTGAACAAAGGAATTCTCATATCAATAAGAAATTGTCAAATACTAAGAAAACCATATCAAACAGCATTCCTTTTGTCCCTTGTATTTCATGTCTGGTGACAACAGAGCGGTGTTCTGCACATTAACATCTGACAGACTGGTATTTCAATTTGAAACAGAAAATAAAACACTATGATTTAAACCTTTTTTGGGCATTTCATAAGTCACTGATAGAACAGAATTTCATCCACCCATTGCTTACTTTCTAGACACCTTCCCAACAAATAATGAATCTCAATAAATAAACATCAGAAGAATATTATTGATGAACATGAAGCATTTTAATTTCTCTGATAGAAAATGAAACAGAGAAGACATTCAAAAGCAGACAGGAAATGATAGCATAAAGCCATTGCATAAAAGTGAAGGGACTTGGTACATGTATACAAGCAACACAGATAACAAGACACAAACACATTGGTCGATGAAACTGTCGGGAATAAATACTCAGATTTTGCCTTCGCTAGCTACAGTTTAGCTCATCTTGTCATATCCACTAAACATGATAGAACACAAAGAAATTGCAAGTGAACGGTAACTAAGGCACCAAGAACACCAAGTATACTAATTTCATATTTGCAGAAGACCGTAATATGGAGACAACAGTTTTTTATTGTGCTCATTATAAACTGCCCAGTGAATGTACTACATAGTGAATAAGGACCAGGGATTAAGTTGTCAGTCTGGTGTTCCAGGTATGTTGGTGCCCTTGCCAATCTCAAAGCATTCATTTTCCAGCCATTTAAAGTGTTGGCTTGAGCACAGAATCCAGAGCTGGCACTCAAGCTACAATAACCACAATCTTAAATGGAACATGGATGGAAGGGAATATGAAAAACTAGTATGGAGTCTCAACTGGTCATTCAGTAGCGAATAATATTGGTGAAAATATTACTGGTGAAATCTTGAGGATGAAAAACAAAGCAGTCAAAGGAAAAGAAAAACTAAAGCATACAAACCATTTTATTGGATGAAATGGAGAGATTAGGTTTCTGTAATATATAACACCGGTCCTTGTGAAAAGAAAACAGAAAAATGTTACGCCAGCGTACAGCTCAAACAGCTCATTCCTCACTGGTTCCCAATATCTCAGAGTCTTTCACCACCTTCTTCACCATCTCAGAGTCATTGATCTGGACAGTTTCTCCCCCCTGGGCCAAAGTCTTGCTCTTTGCCCCGGCGTTAGACACTACACTACCTCAGCTGGATCTGCCTCGTCTGAGCTGGGGGACACTACCTCAACTGCACCTGCCTCTTCTGAGCTGGGGGACACTACCTCAACTGCACCTGCCTCATCTGAGCTAGGTGCTGCCTTTAGTGACTGAGAGCTGCAGTCTTCATGCGAAGGTGGACTCTGGACATTTGAAGCACTCTCATTCTCCTTGGGAATCGATGCAGGGACTGAGACCTGCTTCATATCCATGGCCGTGGGTGTGTCTGCAGGGGCGGCCGGGGGCGTGTCTGCAGGGGCGGCCGGGGGCGTGTCTGCAGGGGCGGCCGGGGGCGTGTCTGCAGGGGCGGCCGGGGGCTTGTCTGCAGGGGCGGCCGGGGGCTTGTCTGCAGGGGCGGCCGGGGGCTTGTCTGCAGGGGCGGCCGGGGGCTTGTCTGCAGGGGCGGCCGGGGGCTTGTCTGCAGGGGCGGCCGGGGGCTTCTCTGCAGGGGCAGGTGTGTCAGCTGGGGTAGGTGTGTCTGCAGGGATGACCGGGGGCATGTCTGCAGGGACGGCTGTCGGCTTGGCTGCAGACACTTGGGGCTCTGTGTTCATGGTTCTTGGTTTGGGAGTGGGCATTTCTTGTGCTTGGGAAATTTCTGCCACCTCCTGCGACGTTAAGGGTGAAGACACGTCCTCTGAACAGGACATAGTGGTTTCTTCTTGGGCCTCTCCCTGGGGCACCTGGCTTGGGGTGGACACTTGTGCTACAGTCTCCGGTGGAACTACAGAGGCTTCCGCTGGAGGCTCGCTGTCCTCTTGCTGCACGGCGTCCTCTAACTGCTGGATGGCACTCTGGATGGCCAACGCAGCGCTCTCCGGGTCCTGCAACGAGCTCCCCGTCCCTGGAGAGTTTTTGTCGCTCTTAGCCTCCTGGTGGACATCTTCCATGATTTTGGCCTGCACCTCTGGGGCACTATAGGAAACAACCGCTGGCTCTCCCTCTTTCAGAACCATGCCATTGGAGAGGGCAGGGGTTGAGCTGTCCTCCGGCTGGACGGGAGGTAAAGGGGCTTTTCTCTTCACTTTCGGACTGGTTCCGTTGGCTTTGACTGGTTCCTGGGGGACACAGTCAGGGGATGACTGGGCACTGGCGCCCTGGTTCTCGCTTTCCTCCTCGGGGATGCCATCCACGCTGGGCACCTCCAAGCAGGACTCGTTGACCTGGACCGGGGTGCCGTCCACCTGGATCATGGAAACCACCTGCTTCAGCCTGCGCCTCCTCTGGGCCGTCTCGTCCCCGTCAACCGCCTTCTCCCCCTGTGCCTGTCCCGGCCCGTACTCCTCGGCCCAGTCGATGGCAGAACTGTCCCCTAGCAGGTGCAGGTTGGGGTCGCTGCTGGTCATCACAATGCTGTCCCTGTACAGGTTGTGTCTTCTCTGGACTGCAGCCTCCTTCACAGCTACACAGGGAGGAAAGGCAACGATATGAACAAGAGAGAAAGAGATGTCTTTCGGAGAGCAGCATCCCCTAATCACATCACTTCCTTAATGAGGTACTTTGGGCCCAAAACACTGACAGTCTAGTCATAATCCCCATAAAGCCTAGCGGGAAACTACTGGTTCTTCACGCCTTTCACCATTCATTTTACGCCTTTCACCAGAATTGCTTCAAACAGGCCCTGTGTTCTGTTCAGGCTTACCCTGGCAAGACGTTTTGATAACTATGTAAATCTTGTCAGATGAAGGTGATGTTTGTAAAGTATTTGCGTATATCACATTTACAAAAAAATCTATGTTTTGTAAACAACATAAAACACAGCTTGTTTGAAGTGGATCTAAAAATTCCCTATGGAAGAAATGAACAGCGTATAAACGCAAAGGTTTTATGGGGTTATGCCTCACTATTTGAGTCTATATAGCCCCTATTCCATGCACTGAATCTTTAAGGCCTTTCAAGACAACAAAAAGAAGCGTCCAAAATGGCTGCGCATTCTCCGTGTTGCCCATAGAAACACTCCAGTAAGGGGTCATGGTGTCATGATGGACACGCCCACTGTTTCTGCTCTGAAACTCACCCATCATAATGTCCTTCATCACAGAGTGGAGCACCACCTCCTCAAAGATGTTCTCCACCAGGATAAACCGAGAGAAATCCTCAAAGATCAGTTCCTGGAAGCGAGGTAGCTCCTGGACACGGCAGAAGGAAAAAGTATAAAAACTGAGAATCCAAACAAGAGAGGTATTATAATTTGCTAGTTATGAGAATGTCCGTAGACACGGAATGTCAGTTTCAAACACAACTTATGAATTTCACCCAAAAATCAGTGGGTGATCACAAACTCTGCCGGCTATGCCCGCCAGACTTACAGAGGCGACCGAGGGAGTGAGCTGTTTTAACATGTAAGGGATGAAGATCTGAAGAAGAGCCTCTCTGAAGAACCTCTTACGGACCGTGCTGCTGTCATAGTCAAATTTCTGAAGAGGAACAAATAACAGGAGGCATGATTATTCCCAAAATGTACCCCACGGATGTTTGTAGCACACCGGCTAAACCATTCTTGGGAAATTGGTTTGGCTGACTCGTCTGCTTTACCTTGAGGACTCGGTCCTGGCACCGCTGGATGGTATTACAGAGTCCCTCGGACCCTTGCCCCTCGAGACTTTGGTGGAGGATCTGCTCAAAGGTGTATACTGCATTGTCCATTTGCTGCGTACACAGAAACATTTGTTTAGAATAAAGGCTCACTTAATCACAAGATATGTGGCTTAGTGAAGTCCTTCAGCTTTATAAACAACCCAGCAACCTGTCACATGTCTCTGCTCTATATTTCACTACTGTGTTGAATACGGCATAGTATTCTTAAAAACAATATCTTTCAAAAAATAGAATATCATAAGATATAATAGCAAGAGATACTTGCTAAATTTCCAAAAGCGTAACATGAATCCACCACAAGGTGGCACTATCACAGTTATTTTGAACCTAAAGTGGGAGGTCTTACTGCCACAAGCTGAATCCTGTCCTAAACAACCTCCTCACCCCCCTTTCCTCATTCTAAATAAAGTATGCTCCAACCCTCGATGGGAAATATTTCCAGAGATTCTTGGATGTAAAGCAACATTTTAAAAGCCCTTGCAACATTAACCCCAGTCTGAGAAGCCTGATCTCCAGCTGTTTTTGGCCGCAGCAACAGACAGACTCAAAGCGGCAGACGGACAGGGTGCGGAGTACTCGGCTTTATGATCGCTTTCCTTAAACCTACAGCCTGTCAACAGGGAGCCGCCAACCAATGACTGCCAACTATGGACCTCACCACTCACTGACCAGAATGTGCATCAGAACCAACCACAACAACGAGCTCCACATGGTTCAGAACAAACACCTGACACAATGTAGGACTATCAGCGCTTGCACACTAGCCAGGAAGGCAAATGGAGACACTTAGTCTTTTTGAAATAAGTAGAGATTCCCATAAACCATGTTGTGTGGTGAAAAACTCCCCACCATTAAGCAGAAACGCCGGTTACAAACATCGTACCTCTCTCATGAGGATTTGGGCCCTCTGGACAAACACAGAGGGGCTGGAGACGTCGAACCTCTGCTGCAGGCCGTCCAGGCTGAGGACCTCCACTTTCTCATAGCAGCTTTGCATCTTCACCGGGTGGAACGCCAACATGGAGATCTTCTCCATGTGCTGCGGATGGAGGGAGGTGGACTAGTGAGGACCACGGAAATACGCCTCATTCCATTCACATGCCAGTTCTCTTGGTGTGCACTTTGATACAGACCACTAAGCAGAACACACAGCTGACAACTCGTCATTCATTGAGCAGCGGAGCCCCAACCCTCACCCTGAGACACGCAAACAGGATCTCAGTGGATCTCACCTCCCCCACTTTGTCCTTGTCGCCATCGTTCACAGTGTTCTTGCTCATGTCCACCAGCTCTCTGAAGAAGACGTCCCGGACCTCGGTGAAACCCCGGCTGGTGGGATCCATCAGAGCCTCCAGGATGGAGCTGATATACGGCTGAATACTCACCTTGAGGAGCTTCTCAGCCTTGGGCTGCACGGTCGCTGAGGACCACATGGAGAGACAGGTTAAACGCAGCAGACTGGGTCACAGTACTTCAAATGGCCAGAGGTTAACAAACTTTGCTCAAGGCAGGATTTGACCGAAACTCATCCAGCTTAGCCCTGTGTACAGTACCTCAACAACCCCCCTTCACATATGCCGTTGTGAACTAAAGCCAGCCATGTGGTTTGTGTTGCCGTTCCTTCAGCACAGACTCTGCTGAGTGTAGTCGATCCAAACTGTAGCCCACTCTGGTTTAGGCAACCCGGTTCGGTGTGGGACGAACCACTGGACCATGCGAATCTCACCTTTGACTTTGTTGGTGACGTGCTCCTTGGAGGTGATGATCTGGTCCATGTCTGTGCGTATAGAGGCCTCCAGCGGGGGCCGTTCAGCCTCACAGCTTTCCACCACAGCCTCATACTGGGCCTGGGCCTGTCGGACCACCAGACCATACACCGCATCGCAGATCTACACAGAGAGATGGGGGAGGGGAGCAGGAAGTTGGGATATTTGCATCTTTAATATAATCTATATTTATTTTTTACCAGTTTGGGCTTTTTGCCTTTATTGTACCAGTATGCCAAGAACAGCTTCTATTTATAGCAGCAACTTGGGAGTAATTTGAGTTAACAATTTTGCTAGAGGAAAGAATGAAGGGGGGGGTTCAGGATTGAACCCGTAACTGGCACAACTCTCTTGATCACTGTGGCACCGTGCCGCCCTAGTCAGTTGGCTGAGCTATAACTTACCAGCATCCAATTTCTCTGTCTCTCCTGCATTTTGCCCTTCAATCGTGGGCTGATGAGTTCCCTGATCTCAGGCAGAAGCGTCTCCATCACCAGGTTGGCCAGGATCTGAAGGGAATGTACAGGACAGGTGACGACAACATTTCAACGCAAGCACTTCGCAGTGCAACATATATTGTGAAATAACCCACAAAAAAAACTACAGGGAACAACAATACTTCCGGGAACGATCCTACAACCAATTAAACTACAGTGTAATTTGTTCATTTTCAGAACACAGGGCCACTCTGGTAAATAAAACATCAGCAAGAAGGCACATTTTCAATCCCATTCAGGTCTCGTCTTCACACAAGGGCATGTCCAACAGCCCGTTACAGTAGACGAAGGTCCACCCGCTTTAGGTGTGGTCGCAATTCTACACCGCCGACTTCTAAACCTCTGACATCACAACTGGTTTTTCTAGCTTTATAGCCCCAGATATCACTTCACAATATATCCATGATCCATTGTATGTCTTAGGCTTTGAAGTCAACAGCCTCGAGTTGGGCCGCGTCTGGGACAAGTCAGCGGTCCGGGATTACATTACACTGAGGGGGCTAGTCGGCACTGAGTTGACAACGCCGCCGGAGTTACTCTGTTCCATCCAACAAGCTACATTTCAACTTGACAGTTGTGATAGAGTGACGAGAGCTGGACTAATCTGTACTTGTCTTGTAGGCCCTGTCACAACAGGGCACGGTGAATAACTACCGCCGACTGTTTACTGATGTAATGTCAGTCAAGCAGAGCAACAGCAGTCATTGGTCCTACCACAAAGGTTCATTGTTCCGGGTGCTGCAAGACAGCCCGCTGAAACGGGATGATAGCACAATCAAAGTGGCAGTGCTGACCAAGAATAGCGCTTCACTGTTCTGTCTTGTGATGCGCCACAGTGTTTTGGACAGATGTTAAATGTCTGAGACACTGCTGTCAGTCAATAAGCTCTGTGTCTGTCCACTGGGTCTAAGAGAGGTCACATTTTCAGCCAACTCTGAGCCCCAGGCTCCTGGTCTGACCTTTGTCTCCATCCACCTCTCAGTGTAGCAATCAGTCTTTGAGATGATAGTGTCACAATAATGGGTCAGTCATTAGCCAAAGGCCCTGACATAAGACAGGCATTCAGCGCTACGAGGTTATAATAGTTTTGTGGTTTTTAATCAGTTTCTGTGTCCATTTTAAATTCAGTTTCGTTCCCGTTCAGGCTTTTTTAGTTCCTATATTCAGATGTATTTATATTGTATTTTTTAAAAGTTTGTGATTAAGACATTTCCTTGGTTTTGAAATAGAAGCACATTATGACCATTAAAATAACATCAAATAGATCAGAAATACAGTGTAGAAATTGTCAATGTTGGAAATTAGAAACAGCTGATTTTCTTAAAACAAAACATTTGAGGTATTTGTCCTCTTGCTCACTTGTACACTGGGGCCTCCCACTCATTCTATTCAGATTAGAGACTGTTTGCGGCATTCTGTGAAGAGTGTAGCACACAACATTGCATGAAATCGTCAGTTTCTTGGCAATTTCTTGCATGGAATAGCCTTCATTTCTCAAAACAAGAAGAGATTGACAAGCTTCAGAAGAAAGTTCTTTGCTTCTGGCCATTTTGTGACTGTAATCCAAGCCATGAACGCTGACGCTCAAGTCACTGAATTAGCCTAAAGAAGACCCGTTTTATTGCTTCTTTAATCAGCATGAGTGTTCAGCAGTGCTAGTGTCTTTGCACAATGATTTAATAATGATGAATAAGCCTTTTAAAATAAAAAATTTGAATTAGCAAACAACATGCTGTTGGATCACGAGTGATGGTAGTTGATAAGGGGCCTCTGTGCGCCTATGTAGATGTTCCATTGAAAATGTTTTATATATAGCACAATTCATACATAGAAGCAATTCAATGTGCTTTACAGTGAAAATAAAAATACAAAATGCAATGGAATTAAAACAGAGATTGTAACAATTACACAGAGGTAATTCCTCTGATAGCACCAGAACTTGCATTATGATTGGTAAAAGATAGCATTATATACATTTAAAAATTAAATAAATTAAAGAGAAATATAAAATACAGCATTATAATAAAGCATAGAAGGAAATAGAATTAATAAAACAAAAGAAACATAAGAAGCTATTAAAGCTGTCAGTTAAGTTTAAGTGATAAAAACATAGGAAGCTATAAGTCTCAAAGTGTGGTTGAGTTTAGGAGCTCAGTCATAGGCATGTGAAAAAGTGTTTTTAGCCTGGATTAAAAAATGTACATGTTTGGTGAACGTCTAAGATCTTCTGGTAGTTTATTCCAGTTGTGTGCAGCATAACTGCTAAACACAGCTTCTCCATGTTTAGTTTGGACTCTGGCCTTTACTAGCTCACCTGAGTGCATGGATCTTAGAGCCCTGCTTGGTTTATATTCTTCAAACATATCTGAAATGTATTCCGGGCCTAAACCATTCTGAGATTTATAAACTAAAAGCACCACTTTAAAGTCTATTCTGTAACTGCAAAGATTTAAGAACCGGAGTGATGTGCTCTGTCCTCTTGGTTCTGGTTAACATGCTAGCAGCTGCATTCTGAATGAGCTGCAGCTGTTTTACAGTGCTTTTGGGGAGTCCAGTTAAGAGGCCATTACAGTAGTCAACCCTACTAGAGATAAAAGCATGGATGAGCTTCTCTTGGTCTTTATGGGACACCAGGCTTTTGATTCTGGATATATTTTTCAGATGATAGAATGCTGTTTTGGTGGCTTTGATATGACTGTTAAATGTAAGTTCTGTGTCTCAGAACACCAAGATTACACACTTGATCCCTGGTTTGAGCCCCTACTAGTACAATGGTCCTTTACAAAAATATCAATAATGTATTTCTGATACATCACATTTTAGAAAGGGACAAAACATTTGCTTAACTGTCCAAAACGACGACATTCCTAAGTGACTCCAAAACTTTGAACGGTAGTATGTGATATTTTATTTTACTTTAAGTTAGCCATTACAAAATGTTCACTCGCAGGTGCGCAAGCCTGTGCACAGCGAGCGCCTGCGTGCACAGCGAGCCTAAACCCTGAGCCAGAAATCAACTTTTTCCTAATGGGGACTGGCAAAAGGTCCCCATGGGTCCAATATCTTCTGGTTTTACTATACTCAATGGGACACACGCGCACGCACACAGTGAGCATGTGCACGCGCACATGAACACGCACACGCACACAGGATGCTTTGTCACCAAGTATGTAGGCAATATTGACATCACCAGCCCCCAGCTGGACTACCCTAGCGTCCTGAACGACACCCTAAACCCTTCAGAGACTCATATTGGCTCCGTAAAAAAAAAAAAAAAGTGCACATCCAGTTTAGAGGGCTAAATTGTGGACACAGTGACTGTATGAGCACTATTGACTCACACTTCCTGTTCTAGCGGTGGTTTCAGGAAATGAAAGTGAGGTCAAAGATACAAAAACAGCTAATGCTGATTAGCACCTTCTGCAAGACTTCTGTTGAATGTCTCCCCTTAAGAAGACCTCTTGGGCCAGGTCCAAAGTGCACATGTAGAGTGTTGTTTGGGAAGGAACCTTGCAGGTCCATGCTTACCTGTGGGGGGGTACCACACATCATCTCCCAGGTGCCATAGTGCCCGTGGGCTTGGCGGTACAGCCGCACTGCGTCGGTAAAGGCCGGTGTCTGCACCTTGTCCTCTTCCGACAAACCTACAGACGGGGCGAGCATGGCGCATTTTCGTTAGTTCAACTTAGCGTGGTAAAGGTTGTTCGACACGTTTACACATTGTAGCTTGAAGTCTGGTGATCCGCATTCACCGTTTCTAGGCCGTTTAAGCTGACGGACCACTGTGCTCGCGGTTCATCTGTGACATGACACTGCGACGTAACATGGTCAAGCAGGTTCTAGTGGGCAAATCTACACGGATATCTGGAATTCAGGCCTGCAATACACTTTAAAAGTAGTTTTCCGGGATACTCTGTGTTGAAACTTGCACACACAGATGAGTGTCTCGTATCTGGACTAAAGTTCACTTCTAAATGAGGTACAGGCAGTGGGTATCCTCCGCAGTGAACCGGGTCATTCTCATGTCATGACTGGCTAGGTAAATTTATTCCGGCTTTACCATGGCAATCTGGGGAGGTTCCACAGAAAACCTTTTTAAAGAAGTAATAAAGTATAGGTTTTCCTTTCAAAACAATTGCGCTATGGTCTCCATGGCAGGATTTGTTTTGATCATTACGTCATAATTCACTGGCTGAAGCTTATTTAGACTGATATCCGGTTAATATCACTGACATTGCTAATGTACACAAACACAAAGTTGATCTAAGGCTAACTTCTGTTTAAAGAGTCAAGTGTCTGAAAGTATTCCCAGGGAAATATTTAGTGTTTGG
>JACXGJ010006926.1:22365-32549 GCA_016801105.1 Esox niger
GGGGGGGGGGGGGGGGGGGGGGGGGGAGTTCGGAGGGCTTTGTAGGAGAGCGGAGCACTGGACCACAATATATTTTATTGGGGGGGGGTGTAGTACAACACATAGCTAAAAATGACCACCCACTATAAAAGAGGTGTGTGTATATAATTAATATGGTTAAGGCAGAATATTGTGGTGAGTTTCAGGCTGTAACGGCTCAGCAACACCTTATTAAAGTTTGTGTGTAAATCCATGAACTATTATTCAGCACGGCACACAGGAACCATATGGGCCCACTGACTTCCAACGTCCTCATGCGGTACCACAGCTGGGGCACAGATATGGGCGGGGGGGGTTCTTTCATGTCTTCATCAGCCATCTTTGGTGCAGACGATCAATGTGTACAGGTTTGTCGAGTGGGCTCTTCCTCAGCCAAAAATAAAGCTCTTACATCAGCATTTATTTGCTGGTTGCGTCCATGAACCCTTAAGAATTAGCTGAAACGTGGTCAGATCATGCAGCCGTGCAGCGGACTAAAGGGGCGGGGAAAGAAATTAATCAGTCTTCATTTAGGGTCAGTGAGGAATTCTTCAACTAGACATGGCCCCTGTACAGCCGCACTGCCCCCTTCAGCCAGTCTCCGCCAACTCGGGACGGGGGCGCGATGTTTAGCTGGAGGGTGGCTTGCTGAGGAAATTAATTGCTGCCACATACCAGACTTTATTGACCCTGTAGTTTAAAGACATACTGTGCATACAACATGTAGAGACCAGCAATATGTACTGTGTTGCCCCTGTATAGTCAATACAGTGTCAAACTATACAGTGAGCTAGTATATATAGTGACCTAGTCAATATAGAGAGTCTACAGAGGATATAAAAAGTCTACACACCCCTGTTAAAATGCTAGGTTTTTGTGATGTAAAAGAATGAGACAACGCTAAATCATGTCAGAACTTTTTCCACTTTTAATGGACCTATAACGTGAACAATTTAATTAAAAAACAAACCAATCTTCGAGGGGGAAAATAAAAACACACAACAAACCTGATTGCAAAAGTGTGCACACCCTTAAACTAATACTTTGTAGAAGCACCTTTAGATTTTATTACCGCAGTCTTTTTTGGTAGGAGTCTAATAGCATGGCAGATCTTGATATGACAATATTTGCCCACTCTTCTTTGCAAAAGCACTCCCAATCTGTCAGATTGCAAGGACATCTCCTGGACACATCACTCTTTGGATCACCCTACAGATGTTCAATTGGTTTCAGGTCTGGGCTCTGGCCAGGCCATTCCAAAACAATCTTCTTCTGGTGAAGCCATGCTTCTGTGGATTTGGATGTGTGCTTTGGGTCGTTGTTGTGCTGAAAGGTGAACTTCCTCTTCATCTTCCTAATGATGCCTGAATGTTTTGTGCCACAATTGCCTGGTATTAGGAACTGTTCATAATTTCCTCGACCCTGACTAGGGCCCTGGTTCCAGCTGAAGAAAGCCAGTCCCAAAGTATGATGCTTTAGGCCTCTTGGAAGCCTCCCTAACCAGATATATTTTTGTATTTTCATCAATTTTGGAGGGATATCCAGTTCTCTCTGGTGCCATATTTTCTCCACTTGATTAGGACAGTCTTCACTATGTTCCATGGTATATCTAATGCTTTGGAAATTACTTTGTACCCTTCTCCTGACTGATCTCTTTCAACAATGAGATCCCTCTGATGCTACGGAAGCTCTCTGCGGACCATGGCTTTTGCTCTAAGATGCAACAAAGAAAATGTCAGGAAAATCCTACTAGAACAGCTGGACTATATTTGGGATTAATCAGAGTCACTTAAAATGATGGCAGGTGTGTAATGATTTCCATTGAACATGAGTTTGAATGTGATCAATTAATTCTGAACATAGCCAGATCTCCCTCTCGAAGATTTCAGTTTGTTTTTAAAATTGAATTGTTCACATTAAAGGTGGAAAACGTTCAGACATGATTTTTCTTCGTCTCATTCTTTAACATCACAAAAACCTGGCATTTTAACAGGGGTGTGTATATTTTATATATTCACAGTATATGGACATAGTCAATACATACATAGTCTGTATAGTGGCCTAGTCGTCTGTATAGTGGCCTAGTCGTCTGTATAGTGGCCTAGTCTGTATATTGTCAGTGTCCCACTGAATACATACCTAGTCTCGATACAGACCTAGTCTGTATAGTGGCCTAGTCGTCTGTATAGTGGCCTAGTCGTCTGTATAGTGGCCTAGTCGTCTGTATAGTGGCCTAGTCTGTATATTGTCAGTGTCCCACTGAATACATACCTAGTCTCGATACAGACCTAGTCTCTATGTCAGTGCCTCCCTACATAGTGACCCAGTTAATGTAGTGTCTATGTCCCCTACGTAGTAACATATGGGATGTGCTCTTACAGACCACACTACTGTGGTCCCATTCTTTGTGGTCTTCATGTGGTTCAGGCTGCGGAGTCCACATAGATTTTTAGTAAACATCACTACAAACTTCTCTAAATACATACAATTTCTGTGGGCTTTTGGTTACAGAATGACAAAACACTAGGTGATACATTTAATGTATGGAAAGCAAATCATTCCTTAAAAACTATAATTAATATGTCGATACAAGTTGGCAAATGCATTTTTTTTATATATTTCTATTACTTTAAGTCTGTATGCCTGATAGATGTTTAATAGGGCATTTGTTTTGGGTGTCAATATGAATTAAACTGTTCATGAAATTGCACAAAAGTGAATAAATAAAAACAATGAATCATATTTTGGACTAAAACATAAGAGAGCTGTATACTACTGAAAAAAATGTTAGTTTCACAAGTACTTGCACAATTAAAATGTATTTTTTAATATATAACCAACATGGCATCTTTTGTGATATTCTATGTTTTTTAGTTGTTCTCAAACTTCAGCAATTATATTAAAATCGGTCACCTGTACCTGTTTCCCTCTGGTATAAATGAGATTGCACGCATGTAAAATGCCTTTGTCATCCATCAACATTGGGAAAACCAAAATGCTGTCCACTGAAAGGACACTGATGGTTGCTGACCTACACAGATCAGGTAACATAAAAAGAATGATAAACGGTTGAAAATTGCTTTCATGCACAGTGAAGATGACTGTGAAGGAGGCAAATAAGAACTGCAGTCTAGAGGTATCTTGGGATTTTCAAGTCTCAGAATATAATATTGTTGGACATCTCCATGTAAATGAGCGCTTTGTAAAGGTTATAAGAACAAAGCCCTTACGGAGTCCATTCCAAATATTGCAGCATCTAAAACTTTGTCAGCCGTTATTGGAATTACTATTGGAGTCGTGTTTTGTGGTCTAATTAAACTTTCCGACCTTACAAAACAAAAGGGTACTTGATAACCTCTGGCCAGAATTGAAAAGGTCCATCCACAAACACAAACACTATCAACGATTTTGAAATGTGCTGCATGCCGAAGTGGTCCAAGATCCATCCAATATTGTGTGCCAACCTTGTCAGACTTTACAGGAAGAGGCTCAGTGCTGTTATCCTTTCCAGGGGAGGCTTCATGACATATTGATTGTAGGTGCGCCAATACTTTTGAAAGCAATGTTATAAAGAAAGAATCTTACTTGTAGATGAAATATTTTGTGGTTGAGAAATGATCGTGTTATAATGAAAGTAAAAGTCTCCCCCTTATGTTTGAACCCCAAATATTTCTTATTGTTTGTAGCTTTTGGTCAATTTCATGAAGGATGACAATACATATTGAGCTGATGGTAAACAAGTTTGTAATTTCTGTCATGATACATTTCATCTGTTTTTACCATTAAACACTATTGTTTTTTCATTATACATCCTCTGGACACATTCTACATCTTGAAATATTGCTACAAATAAATTATATTGAAACTCAATGCAATGAGTTTTGCTAGAGGCATCAGGCTAAATAAACAGCGAGATGGGCTTTGCTCTATGGGCGGTTTTGGCTCGGAGAAGGCTTACTTAGGGAGTACAATGTGTGTTTTGGAGCGTGAGCTAGACCCACTGATGACAGAAAGCGCTGTACTCTGCATCCTCTGGAGCGCTGGCTGCCAGTGTCGAAATCTCTCACTGAGGGGGGAAAAATGGTTCAGAATAGTAACAAAGTCGTGTCCCTGTAGAATCCCAGGAACGACAGCTTCACTGTGCCCTTTAAACATTCCTGTACCAGGTTTTCTACTGAGTGAGAGGTTGTTCTCTTTAACCCTTTCATCTAAACAAGGGGTCTACTGTAGCCCTGGGGTTTGGCCTTCCTTCATGCTCTCTTAACGTGGAATGCTGAACCTCATGCTTTCAGTTTGGCTAAACTGCTGATCTTGCTTGTTTCATCGCACAATGAACCATTTCTACGCTAACTGGCATCCACAGAGACATTTAGCAGTGTTTATCATGACTACAAAACAACGGGTCACAAATTAGGCCACATAATAGAGCAGTTTTTGATTTCGGAATGACTGCATTTGGGGCAACGTTTAAGAATTGGCTGACCCAAGTCAGAATGCCAAGTGGCACTCTGTATCGTATCCTATACAGTACACATCTTCTTGATCTGGCTGTTCATGTGAACCACACCACCCCTCTTCATAGAATTAAACTCCCTGGTGTCGCTAATCAAAACAGCTCTAAGTCCTGACAGGGTTGAGGAGTAACAGAGCAGAATGCCAAGTGCTCATTCTGTTCAACTCCGGTTGTGCGTGTACAGTTCTGGTTGGGACCACCGCTAGCTACCCGGTCTATGAACAAACCTGGCTTCAGAAAATATATGACAACATTGAAGATACTTAACATTTCTGCATATCATTACCTCACATTCTATGCGACTGACTTCGTGGACCAATGGAATGGCGAAGCCCTGGCACTTTAGGCAGCCTATATTTTAAAAGATTTTTTAAGATTTCAAATAATTCATCAGGAAATAGTATTTGAGATCAGGTGCGGTCACAGCTGCTCCATAATACCAGAGTAGCTTCAAACAGGGAGAAGGATGAGTGTGTGTGTGTGGGGGGGGGTGAAGCCTGTGGAACACTGGGATGACATCTAAACCCAGCCAAACCAGGCATTCCAGCCACCAGCACCACCTCCTCCTCCTCGCCCAACACAGGATACATGCTCTCTTCTCACCAGTCCGACTCATGGTGTTTCTCCAGAAACACCCTCCCCACAGATTTCTGGGGTCACATACATGAACTCAGTAGGTTCTTTGCAGTTCAAGCATATTACATTTTGAAATCAGTTTTAAGGCCACCCATGTTAGCACTAGAGGCGGGGACTGCCCTGGCAGACACTCAACTATAGACAGTATATACATAGGTCTATGGTTTTGGCATGACTTCATCGAGGCATCAATTTCCTCTATGGTATAATTAGCTGCCACAGTACTTAAAGGACAATTTCACTTGTTTATCAACCTGATGTTAGGTGGTTCCTCACAATGAAAGAAGTCTACGGGCAAAGAAACTGTAGGACGCAATTCCCTTGTCTATAAACAGCCATTACAAACATAATTCGGTACAAAAATCCAAGTAGATCAGGGCGTGCGAGTGTGCTCCATTTAGTGGTGGGCCGATTTTCATGGACAAAATTATCCCGATTTACCATTTTATCCTGATTAAAGAGGGTCTTTTGTGGGAGACTCCTAAGGGACAGAGGCTGTCAGCTCAATACAATTCTCCATTACATAACTTTTGTTTTGGTGCATTTAATAAGCCCTTACAATAAAATAAAGGA
The DNA here is from genome assembly GCA_016801105.1 of Esox niger. NCBI lineage: Eukaryota > Metazoa > Chordata > Actinopteri > Esociformes > Esocidae > Esox > Esox niger. Next base: position 28,106 of record JACXGJ010006926.1, read on the forward strand.
TTTTATTGCATTAGTATAAGGACATGTAAATCACTAAATATATATAGTCGCCCGCTAGCACAGCCATTAAGCTTAATTGACAACACATTTCAGAGGACCTGTAGTGGCATAGTGCAAGATGAGAGATGTGCACTCACTTCTAAAATAAAACAAGCAGTCAGGGACAAAACTAAGTCATCCGTGAGGATTATCCTGATCGCGATTAATACCGACATCCTCCATCGCTCCGGTTTTGCCTCCAATCTGGACTAGGTTTAAATAGACTCCGGGCTTAGCCCACATACATTGAATTCTTTAAAATTTGGACTCTTAATATGTTCACCCGGCACAACCAGAAGAGGACTGGTCACCCCTTGGAGCCTGGTTCCTCTCCATGCAGATCATTCATGTTGTTGGCAAGCAGTGGCTACAATCAATCAATCAATAACATTTATTTTATAAAGCCCTTTTTACATCAGCAGTTGTCACAAAGTGCTTTCACAAAACACACGGCCTTAGACCCTAGGGAGCAAACAACAATAGTGATGAACTTCAGTGGCTAGGAAAAACTCCCTAAGAGGGCCAAATTTAGGAAGAAACCTAGAGAGGAACCAGGCTCCAAGGGGTGACCAGTCCTCTTCTGGTTGTGCCGGGTGAACATATTAAGAGTCCAAATTTAAAGAATTCAATGTATGTGGGCTAAGCCCGGAGTCTATTTAAACCTAGTCCAGATTGGAGGCAAAACCGGAGGGACAAGGACAGGGGGGATCAGCAGTGTGGCAGCTTGAAATGAGTAAGTTTCTAGAGTAAGTATCTAATGGCTGTTAAATGAACAAATAACCATGGAATATACTTTTTACCCAGTCCCCATAACCACAGCAGAGACAAACAGTCTGACAGAGGTTGCACCTGCCTGCCAGATCCAATTCCTGTCAAGCTTTTATACATCATACACATCATGTCATATCACCACATTGCAGGCTACCCCTTTTGCCACATGACTGTTAAACAGTGAATGCTAAATAATCACTGCTAAATAAGCTATGAATGGAGTAAGAGGCAATCAGTTGGAAGCCAAAATATCCAGCATTTAGAAGACACCAATGTTGACGTCAATAAGCTACGCATCTTGCCTAATAGAACATTAAGCGGTAAAGTGAAAAGATTATAACCGCAAAGCAAATGAATGGAAATTCAACCTGTCGTTATGAATGAGGCTCCAGTACATAAACTACCCAAACTACCACACAAGACAAGTGCGCTCTTGCCAGCATACATTACTCAACAGGTGTCTCACCGCAACGGCGCCTGCTAAAACCTGGGAACCAAATATCTCAGCAGTGTCTTTCACATCGCAATTAAGATCTACAGGACGGCGTTCAGAAAGTGCGCGCGCCGCTGCCGCCACGTTAATCCCAGGACCTCTACTGGCGGTCGGGGAAGTTCCGGCGGGCTTCACTCACCGTCGTTGGTGTGTCTCACGCAGTCCTGAAAGACGGCGAACCACTTCTCCTGCTCCTTCAGCGTCAACACGCAGAAGTAGTAGTGACGGGCGTACGGGTGCCACAGAATCACAGGGAACTGGGTGGCGCATTTGAGGAACGGAGATTGGCCTACTTTAGCCTTTACACCTGAAACACACACACACAAACACACACACACACACATAAGTACGCAGCCCTGCTTGGTTTTGAAATCACTCTGAACACATCGTAGTCCCAGTACAGTCAAACCCCTGACTTTGCTGTGTGTAAAGAGTTGGCACACTCAAGCCCAAAACTGAAATTGTAAACTCTCACAGCCTTGAGCTCTTCATAACACCAAACAAACAAAGAGCTGTTTATGGTGGTTATATGACAGGCCTCCCTGTTTAAAGGATTTCACTGCAATCGGGAGGTGCACAATTTCGATCCGCACCCCCCTGGCCTTTTCCTGGGTTTTGGTTGTGACATGTCCTCACCGGGCAGGCTGTTGTTGAGTAGCTCCCAGTACTGGTCCATCGAGCTCAGCACTTTGTAACCGGCACAGTTGATGATTCCCTTGGGCTGCAGGCCTCTCTCGTGAGACTGGCAATGAACACAATGAGGAGCTCAGTGAGAATGGCACTGACATAGTACACATCTAAAACCTCTGGGCAGTACAAGGTTTGAAGCATTTTTTGTACAAAACACTGTACAAAATACACACAACGAGCTAGTCAAAGTTAAATGGATTGGTCACGTTGTGTGTATGTGTGTGTTTTGGTCCTACTATACATTTGAGAACCAAGAATTCCCACATACAGTACAACAAGAAACATTTGGACAAGGACATTTTCCATGTGCATGAAGAAAAGGCTATTTATGGTGGAGGATTTCATTCCAAGCAGACGTGCCCGTTGGGATTCGGAGGCTTCTCAGACCATGCTACCTTGGGCCTAGCACACTTTGTTGAAGAAATAAAAGGGGTGGGTTTCAGTTTCTTTAAACCACGTTTGAATTACAAAATATTTCCCCAAACCACCAAGGTTTCATCATTTGGAGTGACGGCCTTACATGACATGGGGTTCAGGTAATGTTAACAAGAAAATGTCTTTGGATGTCTACACAAGGATAACCTAAACAAAGTTAGTGAGGGCATGTCAACATGTTTTCATGGATTCATATAGGAAATTTTAATGATATTCTACCGTTTTGCTGTCATAATAGTTGATGTTGTAGGTGTCAGGAACGAAGAAGAAACGGTTCCTCCATTTCTTGTTCTCCTCCAGAAACTGAAAAAGAGCTCCAGAGAAGATGGACCTATTCTCCAGAGGAACCTGAGTAGGACCGACAACATGAATCAGTACAAAGCCATAATATCATGACTCAAACGACATCACAGATAGACCAACAAATATCTAAACTGTATTACTTCACGTCAAAAGAAACATATTGCGATTTTTATAATGTCCTTGGTAGTTCACTGTATTTTTTGTTATGTCAACTGACATTTCCTTGAATTTCTAAAACTACCGAAAGGCAAGCAGTGGCCCAAAAGGTTAGAAGCTCTGTGGTCTTTGAGGTTGTTAAAAACACCAAGAGCAACATGCCATGTGTGATTTTATCATCTCTATGGGAGCCCTGAGCTGTACACCACAATCAGTAACGGTGCTGTTTAGTTTGACCAATCACACACCCACAGCTCAACATCCCATTCAGCATTGTTCCTTTCAGGAAACGGTCTGCATTTCTCACAAACCCTACTGACTCACCATAGACAACTAAACAAGTGTCTCCATGGCACCCTATTCCCTAAGAAGTGCACAACTTTTCACTATAACTGTATCCATTGGGATTCATGGAACCAATCAGGGGCAGGGGTTGGGCAGGTGGAGACATGTTACATCCAAACGGCTTCCAGGCTATTAGTATTGTGAGTGCAGCTGTAGTAATAAGCTGAATGGAACCGTTTACAAGGATGTGCCAATATAACAGGCCACTAAAAGAGGAAACAAAACCACCAGAGCGTACTAATAAAGACTAGTACAATGTGTGAGGCCTGTGTGGGCCATCGGGACACAACTTGACCTGAAGTCAACTGTTGCAGTGGCTCCAGCTAACTTCTCCCTGTCAGCGGCTTCAGGGCTCTGAGGGCAGATTAAGTCACCACCCCATGGCTCCGGGTGAGTCACGAGCCGCTCAACAGATAGGAACCAAACAAGAAACACAGACCTTCCCCACCTTCCCATGAGAAATCTGACTGAAGCTGCCAATCAACACTGACTCACCTCATGCTGCATTTCTAATAAGCTCCCCGAAAATGATAGTCCTCAGTCGAGGAAATCTAAGTCGTCGCAAAAACATCATTATTTAAAATGTCGCGTGTTATTCGGTGCACATGACAAAGGAAAGACAGAGCTAACCGAAGCATGCGTGGATGATATCAATCCTGTGCTTCTTCATGAACAGCGCCATTTCGAGACCATGCGAGGGGAGATTCTTTAGGTCTTACAAACCGTAGGACGTATTGTTTCCTACAGGGCATCTGAGGCGTTACCTTGCGGTGTAGAAGCTGTGGCTGGGGCCCACCGCCTCCCTCAATGTCAAAGCGGACCTTGTTGAAGAGCGCCACTGCATACTGCTGTTCATACAGACGGCCAAACTCTCCTATCACCTCGCCGGTTCGGGCTGCAGGGGAGGAGGAAGGGGAGGTCAGGCATTACACATCACACATCACACGTCAAGCCCCTTTCGCAGTACAGGCAGGAGTTTGTTTTGCACTCGGACAATGCTTAACTAATGACACATCCCCTACGTCAATGGTGCATTTAATGTCCCGTGAAATCATGCATCATGTGATTGGGTTGCTGGTGACAGGGCCCCGGCACAGGCAGCGCCCCGGCACAGGCAGCGCCCCGGCACAGGCAGCGCCCCGGCACAGGCAGCGCCCCGGCACAGGCAGCGCCCCGGCACAGGCAGCGCCCCGGCACAGGCAGCGCCCCGGC